>CAUVYM010000747.1:0-29522 GCA_963556165.1 Tipula helvola
GTTTTAGGCAAATCTGCGACTCTTTAGCCCAACTTCTCCTATCACCCATGGTGAGCGGACTTAACGCCCAACCTTAAATTTGCGTTTGTAAAATTTAGATTCGTACACCTCAATAGTGCACCCTATTCCTCATATTTTCGAAGGGGATATTTGACGCATTATTTGATACGATTGTTCGTTTAAGGTGCGATATCATCTTGTTATTGTATCCCTCGAGTTTGTTGAAACCTCGAAACAAGTCAAATTCTGTGTTGGATCAACACACCACAAATATATAAAATCAATTAATTTCATTAACTTTAAGTTTGAATTGTAAAGCAAAGTTCCAGTTGTTATAGATTTTTTCTTTTTACAACGGTTGCATCGTCAACAGATTACTTTGTTGTTCTTTTCCAAGACCATTAATTTACCATGGCAAGCCATGCAATTCTCTGTGTTCGGAATAAACTTATTTATCATTAAGTATGCAACAGTTGCTTCGTATGTTTGTGTTGCTAGTACTATTTCACGATGATTCGACATGGGTGTGTTTAAATAGGGTTTTAAAGTAAATTATATAAAAACAGAATTTATTTGAAAAAAACACAACACTGGGAATCGAACCTTCCCCCTACAAACCGGTCACTAGCCAAATCTTTTATTTCCGAGCGTGTAGTTAATCTGATCCGAATCCTTTTAAAGTAGCCATCTTAAAATTATTGTGTTGTTTTTAACTATTTTGCAGAGGTTTAATAAATTCGTGCAGTTTATTGAATTATTAATTTAATTAATATTTTTTTATCAATCGCTGGTCTTTTGTTAATAAATCAAACTTCTTTTTAAAATAAAAATGGAACAATACAGATCTTCGAATCTGGGGTATCTAAATATATTAGATACGTTTTTATAAAAATAAATCAAAAACCATATGTATTGTGGTTAAAATTCCAGATATAAGATTAGCGACCATAACCATGCAATTGCACTATTTCCAATAATAAATGATTTTTTCATACCAAAACAATAATTCATAGCAATAAATTAAGAAGTTATCGAATATTACAAACTTTGGGTCTATACAACAAAATATAAATCACAGTTTATATTTTTAGATCCAAACTTTCTAATCTACACAAAAAATTGAATCTGTAGATATTTATTGAAAAATGGATACAAAATAAATTTACTTAGAAATACTTATTATTATTTTTTATTGAGGGGACATTATCATAAAATTGTTGGACTGAACCAATCAATATCGAATTGTGTAATTGCTACTTTAAACCCAAGGATATTTTATAAATCTCAATTTCAAATTATAATATCTGGGCAACACTTCCCATTCGATTGAAATTTTACAATTTATTTCTTTCTTACAAATTTTATATTTTGCTAATTATTTTTCATAATAAATATTTTTAGACCATTTTCTTGTTTAATAAAACATGTTTTGCTTATTTTCTTTACTTTTGGCATTCTATGCTTCTCGACTTTATATCTATTGTTTACTTTTCAATAATTGATTTTCATTAAAATTTCACAACAAACACACAAAATGTAAATTCAAAAGGTACAAAAGGCCTTATAATCTGTATTATTTCTCTAATTCATTCACTCCGAACTGTATTTTTTTATTTATAAAAATAAGCTAAATGATTGCATCTACCAACTCTGCACAATTAAAACCTTTGATAATATATATACAACCCTTTCACGCTCAACATTACTGGTTTTATAAACGAATTGTACATTGATAAAATGCCCAATTTCCAAAAACGGTTATTGAAGTAAAAAAATAATCTATTGATTATTAACCAATTTACCCAAAACGTTTTTTAACTATAAAAAGAATTCAATTTGTTAAGCCATTATGACCGAAGAATTGACATGGAACCGTGTTTGTGTTCAAGTAATGAAGAACAATACCAGACTTACACTTATATCAAATCTAACAGGTGAGGTACAGCCCGGAAAATTAATAATTCTTATGGGACCAAGCGGTGCCGGTAAAACCTCTTTTATTAATTTAATTTCTGGTTTCATTCCAAAAAACCATTTAACAGGTGGTGAGATTTTAAGTGGCAACAACCCCAGGCCGGAAAGTTTCCACAAAAACGTTGCCATTTTGGAACAAGAGAATATTTATGATGATACAATAAAGGTGGAAGAGTACATTTTTTTTTATATTTCTGGGATAAGAAAAGATGCTTCCATAGAGCAAATAAAAGAAGATATATCACAAATGCTTGAACAATTCCATTTAGAAGAGAAAGGAGATTCGTTTATGAATGGGCTGAGCGGTGGAGAAAAAAGGAGAGTATTAATTTGTATTGAATTATTAACTAACAAACCAGTCTTGTTCTTAGACGAGCCAACTTCGGGACTAGATTCCCATTTAGCAATCGAATTAATATATTTTATAAAGAATCACGCTAAAGAAACCAATAAAATTATCTTCATGTCAATCCATCAACCAAGCACAACCATAGTTAACTTCTTTGACGATTTTATATTTTTATACAAAGGTAAGGCTTTGTATAGCGGAAATTACAAAGAATGTGAGAACTATTTTTCCGAAAAAGGTTATAAAAAGCCTGATGAAATAAGCTTTACGGAATATTTATTTGAGCTGACGGCAAAAACAAGCATTTTCGAGTCTGTAAGAAATGAAAAAGCGAAATTTCAAACCGAATTTTGTCAAGCTGAAGAAGTAAATACAAAACAGAGCACCCAAAGCTATTATCCACAAAACAACAACTTTTCATTTCAGAATATAAAACAATTGGTTAAGAGACATCAAAGAACATGTTTCCAACCATTTTTTCACAAATTTGGGGTCGAGCCATTTTTATTTGTATAGCATTATTAATTTCTAGTATCGTAAATAACAATTATACAAAACTTACATTCGAAGCTGGTCACATAGTTAAAGATAAAATAAAATTTGAAGATTTTTTAGTTTATACTAAAATAGAATTTTTCAACCTTTTTTCGGTTATTTATATTTTCTATTCTTATTCAGGGTTAATTAGCAGTATTCTAAAAAAGGATGTTTTAATATCTTTGGAATTAAAGAAAGGGATTTATAGTATTTATGAATTGATATCTTCAATTTATTTGGTCTTGATGGCGAATTTTTTCGTAACTGCTTTGATCGCTCAGATAATTACAATGTATTCATCCATGCGATTCCTCCTTGAATCGATTGTTTTAAGTTTAATTTTATCTTTTTCGATGGCTGTTTCAATTCTATTGGGTATTGCGATTTATAAATCTGTCATGTTGGTAAATTTATTGTCGCTCGCTCATACTTTCTTTAAAATCTTTGGTATTGTTGCGCTTATGATGTTTGAACCTACTAAGAAGGTGTTCATTATTATAAAGCTTGTTGAAATGTTGGTGTATTTGATCCCTTGTTTCCATGTTTATGAATGGTTAAGCTTAGATATCATGTATTATAATCATCAGGCAGACATATCGACCAGTACATACGGAACATCTCATTTGGGAAATATTATATTTAAAACAAGGTACATGGCTAGAAGATATAAGATGATTATTACAAGTTTATTTAAATGGAATATAAGTTTAGACGCAAATGACGATTTTTATCTTGTTTCAGTAAAAGGCGCTGAGGTTTCAAGCATTTATCCAATCATACTTACATTGCTAGTTTTAACCATCACGGTGATTTTTTTGTACGGAACTTTTATTTCTATTAGGAATTCTTATTTCCCGTCTTGTAGAATGAGATTACAAAAGGAAAAGAGCTCAAAGCAAGCAACACTTAAATAAAAACAAGTGTTTTTTAACTATTTTTCTTGTTTAATCACCTCCATTCTTTTATTTTAAATAGGCACTCCAACATTTAAACACCCTTAATTGAATTTATTAACGACCACCTGTCGAGCCAAATATTTTTCCAACTACAATCTTTTACTTTTTTAGAGGCAACAACAAGAAAACACATTTTGAATTTTATGAACATGTGATATCCTTTTAATTTAATGGTTATGCGGAACTAACTCCTTTTACAATATGGTAAGGTTGGCCTCCCTTGTTCTAATTTCTTATCTTAAAAAACATTAAAGATCGGCCTAACAGAAAGAAATAATGAAGATATAAAAAATATTAAACGTTTAAAAAAGAATTAGACTTGAAAAGCGAACTCACAAAGCATTCTGGTAGTTTGATAGATTTTTATTAGGATATAGCACTAAAACAATTAGTTTTATTATGAATATAAGGCAGGGGTCTTCCTAAAGGTGATGGGCGAAAAATAAGGTAAGATCGAAGACATATGTACTATAACCCAGGGTAAATAACATCCATTCCGCTCATAAAACTGTAAAGTTTTACCTATCCTATCATTTCTTATAAAAGTTTTTGTGATTTGAGTAAAAGATTTTAAATTTAACTTAACTTGTTTTGAATCATGTCATTTTTTTTCCAACCGAAGAGAAAGGGATTTGATATTAATTGAAAATAAAAATAATTTTTGTAATAATTTATATTAAAAAATAAAAATCTTTTAAGAATGTCTTACAATTTTTACACAACACCTATATTGCTCGTTTTAACTGGAAATGATAAAGAAGTGGTAGATTTTTTTTTTCACATGACCTCATACCTCAAACCACGGGATGTGCTGGCTGTCGTGGTATGCTGAAGCTTGTCCCGTATAATAGAAACATGACAATTATGCTTGGAGATGCCTGAATACTGTGTGCATAGCATACAAAAAATATTCATCTATTCGGGGAAATTCTTTTTTTAAATATTACAGAATAAACCTAAGAAGTTGTTTATCAATATTATGGAAATGGTGTATCAAAGTTACTCAGAAAAAACCCCTGTTAGAGATTGATGTTTACAAGAATGTTGTTCTTTCATTTTATTCTAGGCAGAGAAGGTGTGTGCCAGTTATTTTATTGCCAATCCTGTAATGTTAGATGGTGATGGTATAAGGTGTCAAATTGACGAAAGTATATTTCGACATAAACCAAAAAATCATCGAGGTTGGGCACAAAAAACGAGCTTTGAGTTGTTGGTAATATTGATTTAGTGCAACCCTGTATAAGATTTTTATTAACTTTGTCCAAAATTGTTCCGATTCTGAGCTTTTGCCATTAATTTTAAATGTGTGTCGACCAGGAACCATTCTAATCAGCGACGAATGGAAGCGTATAATGGTATTTGGATCTAGCGTTTTGACATGAACCCATCAATCATAGTCTATATTTTGTAGATCCTAATTCTGGTACACATGCCCAAAATATTGAGTCTTATTGGGGAAAGCTTAAACTAAAAGTAAAAAAAATTAAAGAAATACAAGGAATTTTATTAAAATAATATTTAAATAAATGGATGTGGAGAGATAATGTGGCTGAAGTTCATTTTTATGCCTCCGTGTTCTAATATATATGATTTAAAAATTTAAAAATGATAAGTAATTTAAAATCAAAACAGTTTTCAAACATCTAAAATAATTAAAAATAATAAATATTTAATCAACGCTGTTATAATATTACTGTCTCAAACAAATTAATAGCATTTTCAATGAGTTTTCTTTATTTTTTCTGCGCCATATAAATTCGAATAGCTCACCTTAGAGTTTTGAACAAACTCTGCATCTTACAACTATATTTCTTTTGACACCACTCCATGTATCCCCAACATTATTTGTATGTTTTCCATTCCTATTTTTAAATCCAATAGAATGATGTTCAAATTGCTTGGCAAGATTGAATTTTAAGTACTCTTTCCAGCCATCCGTTATAACCAAAGATCCAGGAAGTACATACTTTCAAACCAATTCTTTTTAAGTATCAGCATTTCTGTTGTTAACAAGAACTGCAAAAAATCTTTTTTCCTTGGTTCGTTCTATACCCCCAAAAAACAAAGGCTCTTTCTACTGGATGTCTCTTATTGTACTTCCTCTTTTCAAATTTTGATTCGTCTAGTTGAACTTCTATACCAGGGCCTTCAATTTAAATCTTGCTCTCTTCAATTTCTAATAGCATTCTAGATAGTGTTGTTTTTTGGGTTGGCTCCTCGTTTGTCCCCCCCGAGTTCGAACCCAGGTACGATCATTTTTTTATTAAAAAAATGGGTTTATAGGAACTAATGATTACACACAGAGAACTCATCATAGCAATGGAAAATGAAATTTCTGCTATTTTGTGGTTGAAAAATAGCAGTTATTTAAGAGAAAGCCTTATTTGTAATAAATGCAACGTACATATGCATTTCATTGTTACAGAACGTTTAAAAGCCTTTAGATGTTACAAATGCAGAAATGAACGTTCCTTATTTTTCGGCAGCATTTTTTTTAATAGCAATTTGAAAATTAATTTGGCTTTGGATATAATATACTTTTGGAGTATTGATCTTCTCCAAGAACAAACCAAAACGGAAATTGCGACAAAAAGTAACCAGACGGTATTTTCCTGGTATAAAAAGTTGCAATATCTTACGTTTTCAATATTGAAAAGGGAAACAAGAACTAAAATTGGCGGTGTCGGACAAGTAGTCCAAATAGACGAATGTCTGTTTTCGAAAAGAAAATACAATGTTGGGCGCTGCACACGCAAAATTTGGATAGTAGGTGGAATCAGCTACCAAACTAATGAGGTATTTTTTGTCGAAACTTTTTTTCGTACTGCTGCTGCGCTAGAAGCCATTATTTTAGAGCATGTTGAAATAGGGACCACGATTTATACTGATGAATGGGCCGGCTACAACAATTTGAGGAATCTAGGCTACATTCACATGACGGTAAATCACTCGACAAATTTTTTTAAATCCTTTAAATGGTGTTAATACGCAAAAAATCGAAGGGACCTGGTCAGTAACAAAAAGGTGGTTGAGAAGACGAAATATTACCAATAGAAGCAATTTGTTCTATTATTTTACGGAGTTTTGTTTTAAAAGGAAGTTTAAAAATCATATATTTGAAAAAATATTGAAGGATGTTAAAAATTATGATGAGATGGTTTCAGATTAAATTTTTTTATCAAAATTTTATTAAATAACTGTAATTTTACTTAATTTTTTTAAACATTTTTTAATAAAAAAAGTTAAAAAAATTGTCGTATCTGGGTTCGAACTCGGGGGGGACAAACGAGGAGCCAACCGTTTTTTGAACACTCGCAATCGTTTTAGAAGAGTGCCTAGTTACCAACTTCGTCGTTGTAAACGATAATTTTGCTATCCAAAAATAACAGATGCAAAGTAGTCAGTAAATTTACGGGTGGGTGATACAATATGGGCCACATAAAAAAATAATTAAAAAAAGGATTAATTAAATATAAATTAATTTAAAAATAAAATTAAAATTGGGAGTTGAATAATTATTTAGTTACGAATCTAATTCGAAACAAACTTTCTTTAAAACAAAACGGTTGAAGTTTACTTAGAGGCCCCCACAGGTTCGAATCCTGATATTATCCTAGGTTAGTTAGGTTAGGTTAATTAATAATATTTTAATCTAATTAACGTTAGGGTTGTTAATATCGGGATTCAACCCGAGCCTCTTAAGTAAACTTGCTCCGAGAATCTCAATTATTTCTCTTTCGGTTTTCCCGGACAAAGTTTCAAAATCATCTTTAATAAACTCAGGAACATTTTCAATGTTGTATTTGTTGTTAACAAGAGACAATATGATGTTGTTTATAATTTATGGAAACATGGAGCGGAATATATTTTTTTTTATAACAATAAAAATATTTAAATGTATATTTTTAATATATATTAAGTGTTCTAGCCCAGTGGACATTCTACTATACCTGCCGGGAAGTATGTCGGGTTCAACTCCCGATGAGGCCAGAATATTGACCCTTTTTCCCGGGGGGTCATTTTTTTATGTGGCCCATATTGTATCACCCACCCGTAAATTTTAATAAAGATTTTCAAAAACAGTTGCAGTCAGCGCTGATTTTGTTCTTCTACAGTTTTTTTTTAATGCATCGAAAAAGAAATTTCGAGAGTGCAGAAATAGAATGTTCGCAAAACACATCTGTTGTAATATATAATACCAACCCATTAATAATAGCAAAATTCCTTACAATGGCTCGTTAGTGAACAATTGTTGCAGAGATTTGTAAGAAGGAAACATGCCAATAACCAAAAAAGGAATTTAAATGTAAAATAAATATATATATTAGGATTAGAACTTGGGAGCATAAAGTTAAACTAAGTCCGATTAACTAAATAAATAGTTATAATAAATAATTAAATAAATTAAATTATAAATGATTAATTAAATTAATAAATGATTAATAAATTATAATAAATGATTAAATAAATAATAAATAATAAATGATTAAATAAATTAAATTATAATTAAATTATTATAATTAAATTATAATAAATAATAATAAAAATTTTCATCCATGATTAGGTAAGTGAAATTAAAATAATTAGAGAAGGAATCTGCATATTCAGTGGTCACGAAGTAAAAAAAGGGAAAGGATTGATTAAAGTAACAAACGACACTCGTTCGTTCTTATTCAAAAACAAGAAAGTTCGATCTTTGGTCGAAAAGAAAGTTAATCCAAGAGACGTTAAATGGACACAAGCCTCAAGGCTTTTCCATAAGAAAGGAGAGAAGAAAATTGAAAAGAAGGAGGTAGTTATTAAAGTAATTAAAGAAGTAAGAGGATTCCCAGGAATCCCCAAAGAAATGGTTGTTGTGCCAAGAGAAAAGAAGGAAAAGCCTAAAAATCAAAGAGAAGTAGTAAAACAAGAAAAAGTTAGAAAGGCCGATTTGAGAAAAAAGTTTTAAGAAATAAATAACAATTATTTTAAATATTTTAATAATAAATTAATAATAATAATAAACTAATAATAATAAAATAAATAATAATAAAATAAATAATAATATTTTAATAATAAATTAATAATAATCTTAAACCAATAATAATAAAATAAATAATAATAAAATAAATAATAATATTTTAATAATAAATTAATAATAATAATAAACCAATAATAATAAAATAAATAATAATATTTTAATAATAAACCAATAATAATAATAAATAATATTTATTATAAAACAATAATAATAAAATAATAATTATATTTTTTTATTTTTTCTGATTACAAATCTTTTATTATTAGGTTCTTCATAAACATCTCTATTTTTTCTTTTGATTGGATACTTCCAATCCT
Source organism: Tipula helvola (assembly GCA_963556165.1). Lineage (NCBI taxonomy): Eukaryota > Metazoa > Arthropoda > Insecta > Diptera > Tipulidae > Tipula > Tipula helvola. Next base: position 9,154 of record CAUVYM010000747.1, read on the forward strand.
CATTCTCATTCCTAATAGGAAGGTTAATTTTAATTTCCTTTAATTCTTCATCAAAAATACAATTATCATCCACCTTCTCTGTTAGCCACTTAGTGACTTTTCCTTGATATACATCATTCAGACACTTCCTAATCAAATCTTTAGGATCCCACGAAATGTCTCTCACGTTCAATTCTATTTTATCTATTAAGGAATTTAACTCTTCGTACAACATTTGATATTTCTCCCTTTTGTTCAACAATCTTTGTTGGTCGATGTTCAAGAATTTGGTTTTGTAAGAATTAATTTTCTGAAGTTTGTGGTCTAAGTGGTTAAGTCGAGTCAGAAGGTTCTGGGTTGTTTGAGCACAGGAAAGAAGGATTTGATAGCTATTTACCATTTGTTTTCAAACCTTTAAAAATATAAAGACAAAACAATGTTTTACAATGAAATATTTAATTATTAATTGTAATAATAATAAGAATAATAATGTAAGAATAATAATGTAAGAATACTAGATGAATTAATAGATGAATTAATAAATGAATTAATAAAATAAGAATAATAATGTAAGAATAATAGATGAATTAATAATAATAATAAAATAATAATAATAATAAATGAATTAATAAAATAAGAATAATAATGTAAGAATAATAAATAAACCATCAAATAAATATTTTATTGTTTATAACCGTAATAACAAGCAATTTCAGCAAACTCATTACCTCTTCCATAATAATAATCAACAAAAACACTCACAATACCTTCATCACAGAAACCATGCACACCAGCCATAACCCTTTTAAAATAATCTAACCCCTGATTATAAACATGTAAAAGTGAAAAGGCCGCATCAGGCTTTAAATTGTTATTATCACCTTCTAAAGCGGAAAATAAAATATCGAATAAAATTGAAATATCGTGTTTCATGCAAACGTTGCTAATAATCCACAAAATTTCCTTTTTAATTTTCAAATTGAATTTGAAGAAATTGATTAAAATAGGAAATAAACCTAGGTTAATTAAAAGACACTAAATTCATCCTGGACAGTTAAATTACCAATACACCTTAAACAAGAAGGTAAATATTTATTACTTAATAAGAAGGAATAAATCAATTCAATTAATTGAGTATTAATAAGAATAGGATGTGCTTCTATAATATAGCTAACACCCCATAAAGCGTCATTAAACACGTTTGAGTCACCCATCACAGTAAGCTTGTCTGGGTTGTGGTTGTTGTACAAAATGGCCGAAAGTATGTTAAGTATCTTTTTAGCAACAAATTGACCAATAAAAGGAGACCTTCCTCTACAAAGATTACTGAGTAACCAAACAACATTTCTATTTATATTGTCGTCATTTCTACGAAACAACGACTCTAAGATTTCGACGCTGTTAGGAAAATTTAAAATATTGTCTCTGTTTATTTCAGAGTCCCCCGCCACGTTCCCCAAGCACCAAACACTTTGATCAACCAAAGAGTTGTTTTCTTTTAACATGTCAAATAAAAGAGGGATTCCTCCATTAGAAATGATACAGGAGGTCTGTTCTGTGTTACCGCTTGCTATGTTGGTTAACACCCAAGCGGCCTCACTCCTTGTTTTGTCTATTATCTCTTGGTCTTCTCCTACGTATAAAATGTTGTTCCGGGAGATTAATTCTACGAACCTTGGCACTAAATGTGTCTCAATTATTTCTTGGATTGGTGGTGCGTTTCCTTTGCTGAGAAGCTGTCGGAAAGAACAGACGGATTCGTACACTTTTTTTAGGTTTCTGCAAAGGATTCCATGTTTAATGTTAAAGTAATCGGGGAGGTTGCTTTCTTCGGCTATAGGGCTGAGACGTAGTCTTTGGAGGAATTCCTTCCGTCTTTTGGTTCTTTCTTCAGATTGCACGTTGCTTCGCGTGCTTCGTGTATTTTGGTGTTCTTCCTTGTATTTTCGCATAAATTATATTTATTTTTTACTTTTATTTATAATGAATGTTCTATTCTCGTTGTTTTTTAATTTGGTTGAAATAACCACTGGTTATTTTAGAATCACTGTATAAGGGATTAGTCTTGTTGTTGATTTATAAAAGACGTTCATTCTTTTTCACCCTTAATAAATAATTGATTGTCTATATTCACCTTTCTTGTTTTAATCATTTTCTTGAGGAAAATGTGTTGGTATCATTTTTGATCTCAGAATCACTTTGTTAAGCTGAATATGAAAATCGTGTTTCTAAAAAAATTGGTGGTATTTTCTAATACAGACTCGAGTGTATTATTCCTTTTTTAACAACTGGATTATAAAACTGGTTATTGTACACATCTAATAATATTTCGCGCTTTTCATGACGTATATAAAATAAAGAATCGTAACACCTTTAAGGTTTCTCTTTTATTGAGTGTACCCGCTTCATTAAACAATGAATTCCCGGTTTTGTACATGCATCTGAGCAATGTTTCGTAACACCTGTTTCTATGAAAATCGCAAAAAGACCCTGAGTGCTCATCAATTTTTTGAACATTTGCCGAAATTTCCTTTACAAAACATTTATGATTATCGACAATCATAAAAAAATAATAGTCTAGAGAAAATATTTTGTGTTTCCACTAACCAACACAATGAAATTTTGATTAAACAACACAATGAAACTTTGATTAAATAACACATTCTTTCCCAAATTGGATAATTGAAAATGTTTTTTATGTTTAATTTGTAATATCCGTTTCGGATAATTAGTTTACAAAAGTAAAAAAAGATGACATGAAACGTTTAAAAAACGAGCTTTACGTTATAAAACTGTTTGTTAAATACTAAACACAGGTGAGTATTATTTTATTTCACACATATTAATATCCAGTTAAGACAGAAAAAGCCATTCTCTTATTTTAATGATAACAAAATATATCAAAAACGGTTTATTGAAATATTCATTTATAAACTTAAGTATAATTTTGCCCCATGTCAAAATTTATAAATGTTGGTGATTCTATAAAGTTCATTTCCAAAGGCCTTCTTTTTAAAATATTTACTGATGTTGAAGACTTTAAAACAGCTTCTATTATTTTCGGAGCGTTAATATTTGTTTTCTCAGCTGTATTAATAATTGAGACAATTGCTTTCGTGTTATATCTTCCCGATGGTTTTGATGTAGTTTCTATGATTTCCGCTTCTGTTGTTGATTTTGGTGTTTATGTCGTTTTTTGTATTCTTATGTCTCTCATTGCCTGGATTTTTAAACGTATAGGATTATATTTACATTTTAAAACCGCGATTGTTTCAGTGCTTCCTTTGATTTACGGTTTTATTTTCTTTATCCCATATTTAGCTAAAGCGTCTGTGTTTTTAGGAATGAAGTATGATGATAGATGGAGCGTAACATCAAAATCTCCACAAAACGTCCCAGGGTTCAATGACCACATGGGGATATTACAGGTAGGACCTATAATATTATTTATCGTAGAAATTGCAGCCATCGTTTGTTTTGTTAGAAACATAAAAAAAATACAAAAATAAATGCTAATTGCAAAAGATTGTTACAAATATCATTTTCTTTACTTAAAAATTGGCTTTCTCCTTTTATTTTTTACCTCGACTTCAATTACCCAAAAAAATAATTAGTTTATATAAAAGTTTAAAATTTATTAAAAAGTCATAATTTTTCACTTCACTAATTATTTTTTCAAATACAACACTTTTAAATTTTCTTTTAAAACAATCTTCTCCAAAATAATAAAATACAATGGTTCTGTTAGTAATATTCCTGGATTGAAACCATTTTTTCTTAGCCGAACAAGAAGGTTTAATTATTTATGTATTTGCACCTGTTTCTGGATCGACAAAATTAGTAGAATGATTACCAGTCAAATTTACATAACCAATATCTGCTAAGAATTGTATACTACCCATTTATCTGTCAAAATAATCGTTTTCCAAATGTACTTGTTCTCTGATGATAAACATTAGGGCTTCTTGAGTTATAAAAAAAGAAATAATCTCATTATTTACATAGCATATCCCGCCAACAACCCATATCTGTCTAACGATACGCCCCACATTGTATTTCTCTTAGAAAATAGACATTTATAAATTTGTACATGCAATCCTCTTTCCCATTACCTTCCATTTTTAAAATTGAAAAACAAAATCTTTGTAATTTCGAATACCAAGAAAAAAAAAACAATTTAATTGTTATTTCATTCAATTTCTTTTTTGGTTTTGACTTGCGTCGATCAAAAACAAATAATATCAAGGCATTGTGATATTGATCATTTTGTATTAAAAAAATGCCCCCATACAAATGTCTTTCAATGCAGCATTTTTTACACCTAAATGCTTTAATTCGGGTTTGACAGTTGATGTAATTAAACAATCACATTTTGAACACTACTAGTGTTTACCAAATGCCCATTTGTAAAAATCCAATTTATTGTTGCAATTTCTGTCTGTGTTATGATTACAAGTTGACAGTATGTTAACATGCTAAAAAAAGATATTGCTATGCAAATAATGTCATAAATTTTTTTTTGAGAATTGGACATGGGGGATAAATAGGACACTGCTGTTTTTTCATGGTATTTAAAAAATACAATCCCGTTCAACAAATATTGATTTATAATTCGGTAAAAAGGCGAAGAATGCGTTAAAAAATAGGAATGATATGATAAGTTTTTAAAAGTTGTAAGGAAATTTATTCACATAATTGTCCCAATTGAGCGGTCATGGTCAGAATAACCCAAATACTTTTAAAATAAATATGTATTTGTTCACACGTCATGCCTTTGGCGAAAATAATCAGGTTTAATGCATGTTGTTTTATAATGAAGCAAACATATTTCTTTTATCTTTAACAACTCGATTTTAAGGCGCGAAACAGACTTTATTTCATAAATAATAATATTTTATAGTTGAAGCGTTTTCACGATGTATAAAAAATAAATAAACGTCGAAATTTTCATATTTATATGTCATTAAAAAATGGAGGTTATCTAAACTCCTTTAAACAATTAATTCTGCAATTTTTATATGTACATAGGAAAAACTTCATTAACTAGTTTGTATGAAATAGTACTCAAAAAAGGGGGGTACTTTCTTTTTTGAAAAATTATAAATATGGTATAAACAACTAAACGTTAAAGCACTCCTTTTTTACAAATAATTTACGCATTTCTATATTAAACACAGAAATAATCGCTTAGAGAAAGTAAAGATTTTGAACTGATTCACTAACAACACAAAGAAACAATATCTCAACAACCAATTCTTAGTGAAATTAAATAATTTGGAAAACATTTTTGTATTGTTTCTTCTTTGCAATATTCGATTCGGCTAATTGATCAGCAAAACTAATAAAAAACAAACGGCTTAGAGGGAAATATAACATTGAATTCTGTTGTATAATTGTTTGTTATACATTACACATGGCTATGTATTGTTTTAATATATCATTTGTTAACAAATCAATGTCTTGATAATACAAAATTACATGTCGTATGTTTTAGTAAAAGAGAATTAATTAAAATAGAATATTGAACAATATTTTATAAAAAAATTATAACTTTTTTAAATGTCAAAAGCAATAAATGTTGGTGATTCAATAAACTTCATTTCTAAGGGTCTACTTTTTAAAGTATTTACTGATATTGAAGGATTTAAAACAGCCTCAATTGTTTGGGGATCATTAATATTTGTTTGGTTCGCCAAATTACTAACCGAAGTCATTTCTTGTGTGTTCTATAGTGCCGACGATATTGATGTATTTTCTACTATTTTCGAATCGGTGGGTTTTTGTTTTCTTTATGTGCTTTCATGTGTTTTTCTCTCTCTCATTGCTTGGATTTTTAAGCGTGTAAGCTTATTCTTAATTATCAAAACTGCAATTGTTGCATCGGTCAATTATACTTACGTCCATTTTTTTAACAATTTATATGCGGCCAAAGCATCCGAGTTTTTAGGGTTGCATTATAATAAAAGATGGGAGATACCAATCTTATACACAGAGAAAACCCCTGGGTTTAATGAGCATATGGTGGACTGACGTTTATACCTCTACTTACTGTAATTCTAGACATTGCCAGCCTGGTTTGTTTTATTAGAAACATAAAAAGATTACAAAAATAAATGTAATTATAAAAGACCATTTTCTTTAATTAATTAGAATCAGATTTATTTTGATAAAGCTAATATTTCTATTTCTTTAAAATAAATATATAAAAAATATAATTTAGGCGAGACTCGATACATATACAGACCCGCCCCTCTGAATAGGTTCGTATATAGAAATAAATCTTAATTAACAAATTGTATTTGTATACTTTTTAGAGGTGAAATCAAACACAAATAGTGTTAATCCATAAAAATGCTGAAATAAAGACATTTAAAAGACTTGTCTATGAAGTTACAAGGACTGAAGATGACGTCATAAATTATGCCATGGCAGTTGAATTACTTCGCCCCTTCAAAAGTATTAGCTATATCTATCCGAATTGTACAAGGTGAAGAATTCTGAATTAGGAAAAATACGGCGTAAATTAAATGGCAGGTTTAAATGTGGAAATGTTTTATCAAAAAAATTGTTTATTATAGTAAGTTAAACAGCTGCCATATAAACGTAAAAGAGGTTTTTGACTTATTATACTGTGAGGAAAAAACACTTGTAAAACAACTGCAAAATATCAACTTTTTAAAAAACGACAATTTTTTTTGGAGGATTCTAATCATTTATTTGACTTTGTACCTGTTTTGATGCCTCACAAATCGGATGAATATGTTGAAGCGGATGAATTTCTATTGTTTAAAAGAATGTCAAGCATTGAAGATGTATTTTGTACAACGAGTGTGAATCCTAGCCACAATTTGTCGTATAATTTCAAAAATATTAAGCACTGACCTACCAAAAAAAGGCTCTTTTTGATTGTGAACGATTCATAAGGATACAATTATGAAGGCTCTAATGTAATAGCAGATTGGTGAAGAGGTGATTTATATTTGGCTTAACAATAATTCAATTATAAGATGTCAACTATTCTATTAATTTCGTTAATCTTCTTGAACTAAATACCTCTTTTCAACACAATTGAATGTTTATAAGTTTTCTGAGAAACATTGTTGGAGGTTCTAATAATATCGGAGAAATTGAAAAACAAGTAAAGATATTCGAAATTGAATATTCGTTAAAGATAAAAATATTTTGTTATTAACTTTGATGTTAAAAAGTACAACTAGAAAATTCTGGTAAATTATAATTTAAACGTATATTAAATTTGATACTTGTGTTCGAGTTCACGTCCCAAAAGTATACACATGCAATTAAGTTTTTTAAAGACTTGCCTACAAGTGTTTATAACATACTCTAGATATTGTTTGTAAAAGAAAACTTAAGAGTATGACGCATAAACGTCTTGATGACGAATATAAGTAGCTATATATATAATTGGTCCTGACTATGTATTCTTCAGTCTAACAGCACTAATATTTTAGTATATAAATCATATTGAGTATATTATACATTTTCTTTATTAATTATGTATATTTAAATATTCATTTTTAGAGGTCTTGGTTACTAACAGGCTAAGCTTTATCTTTTGATAAATTGAAAATCAATGAGGATGTAATGTTGAAAAGGCCTAAAAAAGGAAAAAAATTTTGCCTTGTGTTAAAAGCAAAAAGTGTTGGTGGTTCTATAAAATTCAATTTTAAAAACCTGTGTTTCAAAGTATTTACAAATATTGATGAATTTAAAACAGACATGATACTTCCGGGATAGTTACTATTTGTTTTATTCGTTATAATAACGATAGAGGCTATTGCTTTTTTGTTTTTATCCATGCTGATTATGATTGGATTCCATAATTGTGGCTTCTGTTGTTGTTTTTTTGTTATGTGCCTACATTTTTTAAATCATATTAGGTATCTTTTTAAACGGTTAGACTTCTTCTTAGATTTTAAGACCGAATTATTTTAATGGTCAGTTTGGTTTTGTTGTTTTAATCTTATGCTCAGCTAAATAATCCGGTTTCGGGGTGGTTTATTATGATAACCCACAACAAACATCCAGATCTCTAAAAGAAACTGCAGGTTTTTAATTATATTGGTGGATTTATATACGCATCTCTAACGTTTGTAATTATGTAATTTCTCGATCTTATTGATTCTGTTAGAAACACAAAAAAAGACTAAATGTTATTTTCAAAAGAGTTATCAACATCATTTAATTAACCAATTATTTAAAAATTAAAAGTAAAAGGAGATTAATTTTAATAAAAATAATTAAACACATTTTAATATATATGTATCAAAAGTTATAAAAAAATATATATGATTAAAAAATTCTACTTCAATCATAAATTATAGTGGTTTGTAAAATTGGATTGTGTTTACCAGGTTTTAAAAACGCATAGAATCTAAATATCATTTTTTTGTATAGGTTGTTAAACGCCTTTTAAATTGGATAACATGGATATTATTTGTTCAACACCAACTTTAACGCAAACTATGTATTTATCCTCTTCATGTTTGACTGTAGAATCGTTGACGCAATGTTTTGTTTATAAAAAAATTCTCTTGTTTCTGAAAAGTTAAGAAAAAATAAAAATATATGGAAAAGGCATAATTTCAATTTTTCTGAAAAATAGCTAAACTTACGTCAATACAAATCTCATTCCGCGTTGTGCTTGTATATACATTGTTGGATGCTTTTTTTTCTAATTGTATTCATATAGGTATCAAGGCTTTTTTTCAAATTTGTTCGTGATTAACTATATAATGGTAATTGTAATGTTGACTAAATCTTATATAACCTTTGTTAATACCCGAATATCTCTGATTGTAGATGAATATCACTTCACACATTGTTTTCTAACGTCCGTCTCTTAAATTTACTCCATCAACACCAGCTTGTTCTCGTTTGTATTATTGCATATCGGAGTGCTATATTCATTCCCCACCAAAGGCCGAAAATGTTTTTTTTGGTTAAATTGTGTGTTTGATATTTTCACATTTCTTTCAGAACGACTAATTTATACATATTGTTATAGTTGTAAGTTTATAGTTGTTTATAGTGTTTCTATCAATAAGTAGTAACATGGCCGTAAGTTTTATGGAAATCTTTTTGTAAACAGTCCAAAAAAATTATCATGCATTACATTGGTTGAGGTATATCATAAAAACCAGATAATAGAATAAATTTTGTCGGTTATGCATATTTTTGACTAGCACTGTTGAATTTTTTATTAATAGGCTTTAATTTTTACGCGTATCTTTAAATTTTGTTAGTTGAGAGTAAAACTAAACCAAGTTACTCTTAAATATTGAAAAATGTGTCATATTAAAAGGAAATAATTTAAACATTATAGTAAATTAATTTTTTTTTGCAACATAAATTTAATTTATGATGTTAAATAAGATTATGAAGTCTTGTTCAATTGCCTATTTCACATATTGCGACCCTTTATATTTCCAAGATTTTCAATATTTTACACAAATAAAAGAAATTATATTTTTGTATTTAAAAACGCTGCATTCACCATTCCGTTTCCCTGGTTGATTACACCTGTGAAATATATACTTAAGAAATATTGTGTTTCACTGGTTTGCTCTCTCTTAAAGTCTAAACCGTATTCAACATAGTAATTGATTCTTGATATTACATAAACGAGTACGAATACAAGTAGGGAGTAGTACTATTATCAATGACGTTGAACAATTAGATATTACTAAATAATAAAAGGATTTTACTCTATGAAGTCGACCTTTAGAAAATAAAAACATTGTTATGAAGACAAAAGTATTTAAACTGTTTGTGAACCCTCTATACAAATCTTTATATAGGATTTTGCATATTTTAAATGTTTCAGGTAGTTTATTTATAAGACATATATTATAACTAGTGTTTACGAACTTATTTTAAAGATCCCATTCAAAAATATATCAGGAAATTTTTATAGAATGCAACGACAAAATGACATTATTCATATATTTATTTCTTTAACACTTTTTAACTCGAATATTTTTTTAGAGAGGTCAAATTGAGATAATCATAAACCCGATTTTTATAAAAACGTGCATAAAAACAAAATTTATTTATGATGACTCTTTAAAAACAATTAAACATAACCATTATATAGCGTGTCTTTTTGTTGTAAATAAATTTATATATACTTGAATCTCATCCTTAGATATTATAATAACATAATTAGACTTTTTCTAGAACTTGTTTACATTCAATTAGGTTTTGTTAACTTTATTTCTTTGAAAAACACATATTTTAAATATTTCAACTATTTTTAAGGATTGAAAAGTCGTCGTTTTTAAAGTTTCATTATATATCCAATGATCTTATAAGTAGTTTACATATTGTGCGTATTCAATGAAGGAAAAATAAACATGTTTCTTTAATAAAGATATCATTTTTAAAATGTTTGTAAAATAGATTTGCTATATAGAAATAATTACAAATAGTTCGTTATAAATTAATAAATAAGCAAAGATAAGCTTTTACTGTGCTTAAGTATGTATGAATGTATTTTAATTGACCTTCGCTGATCACATACCACTCACAACAAAATCTAATATCATCTATAAAGCATAGTCCATAAAGTAAAACGACTTTTTATATGTCGACAATCATTAAGATGTGAATTTTAACAGCCTAGATTTAATTTATTATTGTTAGAGTAAAGAACTGATATATAAACAGGATTTCTTATATATTGCCATGTTTTAAGAGGGTTTAGTCCGGGATATTTCTCGTCATAGGATAATATAAATATATATTATATAAAATTTTGGCTATATTGAATTATCAGAAATGGCAAACTTTATGGGTTACATGATCGCAACACCCAATGACCATATTCCCGATTCATCATTTATCCATACTATTATTTCTAATATTTTATTCTTGTTTTAAACGAAAAATGTTTGATAGTAGCAGTTAATAATCCACAAATGACATCTATATCTACACGTTCATCTTATTATGATAAAAATGTCTAGTTTTTATATTAGGGTGTTGTTTGTGTAATATTAGCTGTGTATCCACTAAAAAATGGTTATTTAGAACGCCTGAATTATTTTAATATATTTGAACAGAAGCTATTTCCAAAGATTTACAATTTAAATTAATATTTTGCTTTTTCTTCTAATTGTGAATAATAACGTAAGAACCGACTATAATCTCATACTCATATAAAAAAGAAGTGGTGTATAAAAGATGTTGTAATAACCTACGTGTATGAATTAGTATTTATCTTTGTGCTTTAATTCCATCAGCTTAATTGAATTCAAATATATTCATGTACTCTTTTGATCAATGTAACATCTCAATAGAATGTTTTTGTTGAGATGTTCCAAAAAAATTGGATACTAAATTGTTGTTCTGTAAATTCTACCCAAAAATCAAATAAAGGAGGTTGTATGCTGGAAATTGTGTATTTTTTACTATAAAAAGAAATTTGACTGGTTATTATCAAAATTTAATTGTTACAATTCTATCTATTTTTGTATTATTTTGAAAATATGTTTTATATCTTTTTAGTCACCGCAACGACAACATCCAAACATATCGCGAGCTCGTTTGTATGTTTTGTACACAAGAGCTAAAGCTCATCCGCTAGGCGAAATTTCGCCTCCGGCGAAATTTCGTCTCTAAATATGTTAAAAAGCGAAATTTCATCCCTTTTAATTAATAAAAAAAAATATTAAAAATAACCATGCAATTTTTAATGACATCAAAAAACAAACGTATACTACTCATATACAACTTTCTCTACTACTTCAAAAAAGCAAACAGGAACACTGACGCATGGAAATGTAAAAAGTCTACATGTCCCGGCCGGATAACTACCTCAAAAGGAGGTGTTGTTTTATATAAAATCGATCACAATCATTTGCCGGATTTGGCGGAAGTTGAAAAATATAAAATTGATCAAGAAATAAAAGAAAAAGCCACTGAAACAACATATAAGACAAGAGATCTATATAATGATATAATTTTAATAAATTCAAAAAATCCCAGACAGCAACGCAAATCAATCTATAAAAATATAAATAATATTCGTAAAAAAACATTGAATTTAACGGATTCAACATCAGATGTTCCATCACATTTAATGTTTACCCAAAACAAAGAAAAATTTTTATTATATGAAATTGCCGATTTTAAAATTTTCGCAACTTTTAAAAATTTAGATTTATTAAAAAATTCCCATATTTGGATAGGAGATGGAACATTTCTCTCATTTCCAAGATTATATGAGCAAATTTATGTTTTACATGGATTTGTATTTAGTAAATGCATCCCTTTGGTTTATATATTAATGACGAATAAAACAGAAATTCAATACTCGGAAGCATTCAAAATTATCAAAAATTCAATTAATCAATATTGCCCAAATGAAATTTTAATAGACTGCGAAGCTGCACCGAAAAATGCATTCAGAAAAAATTTTAATAATTCAGAAATAAAACATTGTCTAACTCACTTTTCAGCCACTATACATAAGCATGTGCAAAAATTTAATCTTATATTTGAATACAACAACAATATTAAATTTAAAAATTTAATTTCAATGCTAAAAAGTTTAGTATTTATTCAGCCAAAAATTTTGAATATGCGTTAATGGAATTAAAAAAAGAGTTTTCATTGTTTAATGATTATAGAATTTCAGGTTTTTTAAATTATTTTGCAGATATATATACTGAAAAAATTGAAGCTCAACTTTATTTGAAAAATGAATATCAGAATTATTTCAGATTGATACAATTTAAAACCCTTACTACAAACCATGCAGAGGCATATAACAACGCATTTTCTAAAGATCTAAATTATTCCAAAGTTAGTTTATCTGAATTTTTAACTTGTTTAAAGAAAAGACAAGCATTTATTGAACTGGAAATATGTAATGCCATGAAATACCCCCTTAAAAGGTACAGTAGTAAAACTCAGGAGAGTAAAATGGAAAGCTTGAGAGTTGTTTTAAGGTTATTTAGTAAATACAATGTTGTGGATTATCTTAGAACTGTTAGTAAATTGTATTGTTGGTCCAATTAATTAAATTTATTTTTAAAAAAGAGATGAAATTTCGCTTTTTAACATATTTAGAGACGAAATTTCGCCGGAGGCGAAATTTCGTTGAGCCGTAATATGACTGGTTATTATCAAAATTTAATCGTTACAATTCTATCTATTTTTGTATTAGTTTGAAAATATGTTTTATATCTTTTTAGTCACCTCAACGACAACATCAAACATATCGCGAGCTCGTTTGTATGTTTTGTACACAAGAGCTAAAGCTCATCAATATTATAATTCAAAAAGATGTAAAAAATTACATTTTAAATTCGTATAAGAAAATTTCAATTTTTTGTGTAATCACAACATCTAATCACCCGTGTATTTACACATTACATTTATATGAATCGTTATATAGTCAATAGAAATCAGCACGCATTTTGTAAATTATCAACTTGATATTATTTATAGCCTTGAAAAATAATGTGGTGATAAAAAATGGCTAACCATGTGTTTATAATTTAATATATTATAGAATAATTATATTTTCCTTAAGACGTGCTATAACACATTTTAAATAAATTTAGAAAAATAATAAATTGAGTGCAATCTATAATTAATATATAACATTAAATCTATGAGACTACTGGCTATTTATAAATATTTGATATTTTTTAATAATAACTCCTTATCATAAACCCAGTAAAAATGACCCTTTCTAAAAGATAAAAAAAGATAACAATATTAAGAGAAAGGAGATATAAATTGAAAAAACACCCTCATACCATGGTACAAGAGCTAGCTTGGAATAACGTTTCTATTCAAGTAATGAAAGAAAACAAAAACATACCAATTCTTAATGGATTGTCTGGGAGTGTAGAATCTGGGAAATTAATTATTTTAATGGGTCCTAGCGGTGGTGGCAAAACATCATTTTATAACACACTATCTGGATTCGTTGCGAGTAATCACAGATCTAGTGGTGAAATATTGTATAATAATAAGCCCAGACCCGACAATTTTTATGAACAAGTTGCAATTTTAGAACAAGAAAATGTTTATGATGAAACTGTTAAAGTCATAGATTATATGTATTTCTGTTTATATAACAATAGAAAAGACGTATCCAAAATAGAATTAAAACAAGAAATTATAAAAATGTATAAGAACAATTTCATTTAGAAGAAAGAATGGAAAACTATTTTACAGGGTTAAGCGGTGGTGAAAAAAGAAGAGTCTTATTAGGAATTGAATTGTTATCAAACAAGCCAATATTGTTTTTAGATGAACCGACCTCTGGATTAGATTCACATTTATCAATTGAATTAATATATTTTATCAAGAATCACGCTAAAGAAACCGAAAAAATTATTTTTATGTCAATTCATCAACCAAGCTCAACTATTGTTAACTTTTTTGACGATTTTATCTTTTTATACAAAGGTAAAGCCTTATATAGCGGAAATTACAAAGAATGTGAAAGATATTTTTTAGAAAAAGGTTTTATAAAACCGGAAACAATAAGTTTTACAGAGTACTTATTCGAACTAACGGCCAAATCTAGCATTTTCGAATCGATAAAAACAGAAAGAAAAAAATTTCAAGACGAGTTTTGTCAAATAAAAGAATTTGATACAACAAGGACAACAAAGAGCTATATGCCTTCAAGTACAACACTTTCGTTTAAAAATATAATGCAATTAGTAAAAAGAAACCAAAGATCGTGTTATCCCACGATTTATTCAAATATTTTAGGACGAAGTATTCTTTTTGGTTTGGTTTTATTGTTAACATTAGCTGCAAGACAAAATACTAGTCGATCAGAATATGAAGACGATGTTAGAAGTATCCAAGGTTTGATATCCTTTGACACTTATATCAATTTTAACCTTTTATATGTTTTAAACATCGTTTTTCTTTTCTATCTAATTTTATCAAACGTTGGACTGATCGATATTATTTTAATAAGAAAAAATCTTATTTCATTAGAATTAAAGAAGAAGATATACAATATTGGTGAGCTTACGATTTCTATATGGATTAGTTTGATTGTAAACATCTTCTTAACGACAATCAATATGCCACATATTAATTCTTTACAAGAATTTATATGTTCTATTTTGTTCAGTTTTTATAATGGCAATGTTAATAATTTTAATGTCAATAACACTTACATATTTCTTTGTGTTAACCAATTCGACGGTTATAGCAATTTCTATACCAATGGCTTACGCCATTTTAAGACGTTTACCGCCAAATTTTTACGCAGGGGTCAATTTTTTAAAGAATTTTTTCTTATTATAAAATTTTTTGAATTGCTGTTTTCTATGATACCCGGCCATTTTGTGTACGAATTGGTACATACTGATCAATATTTTGGGGCAAGGGCAAATACAAAGGATAAAGTTACTTATGGACTAGATTTACTAAAAGATGTTTATTATGCCTTTAAATACCTAGCAAACAAATGGAGGGTTGTTTTAAAAAGTCTGATTAAAGGAAAAATAAGTGTCGAATCAAATGAGGATTTTATTGCGGAAATATTGGATTTTGAAAACATACCATCTATATACTTGGTTATATTGGGAGCTGTGTCGTGTTTCTAACATTGTTGTTTGTTTACAAAACCTATACAACCTTGATACAATCATATTTCCACCTTGTAGGGTGATCCTTGAAAAAAAAGAAGTCTGAATAAAAGGTTTTCAAAAAATATTAATAATTGCCAATGAAATGACGTTTTTTTTATTCAACTGACAATATATATTTTTTATAAAATTTCTTACAAAAATCCCCTTATATAGTTTGAAAGATATAAAATATACTAACTTAAATGAGCGGCGTCGTCGAAGGGCCGGTTTTGACTATCTAAATAAAATTTAAAAATAGCTTTGTTTTTCAAAATATAAAAAAACGAAGTAAAATAAAATTATTTAAAAACATGGAGTAAGTGCACTTAATTATCCCACGGGTTAAATTCTCAAAAATGGGTTGTTTTTATATTTCTCAAATATTTAATCTTATTCGATGAGAAAAAAATAAAACTAAAATATATGAATAAGTACAGTCCGAACAGTTCAATCGAAGAATTTCATAAATCTGTGTTGTTTTTACTTGCTCCATATAAACTCAAATATCTTACAGGAATGGTGCCTCTCTCGAGATTTTACCGGAATGTTTTGTTTTTTCATTGCGGACCAGGTTAACTTAATTGCATTAGTATGCTTTCATACAAATTTCTAAATGAAATTGAATGGTTAATCCAATGATGTTCAAATAAATATTTTTAAAATACAGAATATGCTTTTCGACCGTCAGTTATTACGATTGATCCAGGCCCGGGGCTATCATATATTAAAATTGATTTTTTAAAGTTACTGCATCTCTTTTCTCTACGACGACTGCAAAAAGGTTTATTTCAGAAGTAATTTCTACTCCTCCAAAAACCTAGACACCATCTACATGGTGTCCACTGTGTTTTTTTTTCGCGTACAAAATTTGTATTTGCATAGCTATACTTCGATGCCTACACCACCTATCTACATATCCCATTTTATAATTCTTTTTTGATTAGTTTCTTAATAATTGTGCATATTTTTGAAATAGTATATTTTGAGTGGCCCGTAAAGAGCTGTATGGTTTTCATTGTTGATTCTATCAACTACAAATAGTAAATATATAAGAAATCACATATTTTTATGGATTGTTTTTCAATATACTTCCCGTGTATTGTGAAAAAATTTTGCGTCAATTTTTTCTTACACTTATAGCTTTTTTTCGAAAAGTTCTGTTAAAGAGTAGCCATCTAACAAACACGAAGTAAGTCGATGGATAAAACGCCTGCAAAACAAAAGAGATAAGCAGAAGCTTGATTGGTTAAAATATCCTTTCTTTTTTCAAAAGGTGGAATCATGGGATCTTTTGTTAATTTTAAACATATAAAAAAATAACCACTTTTTCTGATAATTGACCCTGGAGGTAACTAAGAGACTTCAACCAAGTTGTCAAGATAATATATAAGTTTTTAACGATACTAACATAAGATTTAAAACTTGTAAGTGAAAAGTATTGATGTTTCCAATTTAGTGAAAACAAACAAAAAAATTTATACAGAATCACTTGAAATACTTTATCGAGAAAAGGTATATTTTTAAAGAAGAAGTATGAACATGTAAGTGTTAAATTTAGCAAGGATAAAAAAGGTGATTTTCGTGTGATTTTATAAAATGTATCTTTTTTTTACAAAAAATAGCGAGAAAAAATTACATCTTGTCTCAGACTTATATTTAGTTGAACCAGTTTTTTGTGTTGTCACCGATTTATATTCAGTAATGTATAATAATTAGGGCGGTCAGAATTTTGCATTTATCATGATAAAGTTTGCACGGTAATTTTAAAATTTTGCATTTAAGAAAATAAATTTTGCATTTATAAACTTTACTAAATATAAACAATAAAAATATAATAAAAAATTATTTATTCAAAGTGATTATAAAATTGAGAAAAATAAATATGGGCGAGTTTCTTAGTTTGGGGGGTTCTAACTCTACTTATACGGTCTTTTTTAATGTTAAAAAACCCCCAAATGAATCATCGAGACATTGTTTTGATTACACAAAATTATGCAACTACATTGGGATGGCTTATGGAAAATGAATTCATCCATCAAAACAGCTTTGTCCGCGTTGTCAGAATCTGTATATGAAGTTAGAGCAAGATGAAAAGTTTATATCGTTGCGGTTGCAGATATTGCAGAAAAAGCAATTCTTCCTTTTGGAACACTATCATTTTCAATTCAAATTTGCAACTCCCACAAATAATTGACTTAATCTATTGCTGGAATGTAGATTTAACGCAAAAAAACTCTAAACGAAATAAAATGCAATTCGAGTGCAACAATATCCAAATGGTATAAATGTTTAAGTTTAATGGCATTTTCATTATGAGAAACATAGTCCGAGAAAAATTGGAGGTCCGGAACGCTTTGTTGAAAATCGATGAAGCTAAATTTTCAAAAAGAAAATTTAACGTAGGCCGGGTTGTTAGATCACCTTGGGTAATAGATGGTCTCGATATTGGAAATGGAGATTTATTTTTTAGATAAGTATTTTTTAGAAATCGTGAAAACAATAGCCGGTGTTTTAGCAGAATGCATTGAAATTGGAACCACAATCATAACTGATTGTTGGCGTGGTCATGTTAATTTGGAAGAGTGGGGTTTGTACATTTGACGGTAAACTCCAGTACGAAATTTTGTAGATCCGCAAACGGGGTGCAAATACCCAGGCTATTGAAAACAGATGGTGTATTTTTAAAAGAAGATTTAGATCAAGATTTATTACTTGTAGAAGTGACTTAAGCTTATGTTTGCCGAATTCATGTTAAAGTTAAATTTAAGACTGAAACATTTTCACGCTGATAAGAAATTTAAAAAAATTTTAGATTTGATTTTGATTTTTAATTGTGATATACTTTCCCCTCTTTTTTAAGTTAACTCTTTAAGGATTTTTTATTTATTTAAAATATAAATTTTCTATTCTGGTTTTTTTAACATTAAAAAAAAAACCGGATAAGTAGGGTTCGAACCTAGCCCCAAAACTAAAAACCCCTGGTTTTTCATTATATTTATCTAGATTATACATTGAAGTATAGGAATCTTTTACTTTTAATTTCTCATTTAGTATTATTAATACATGATCAAATAATGGTAATTTATATGTTATCGCGGATATCTCGATATTGTTACTAAAGATTCTATCAGGGTTAGTTGTAGCACCTCTTGCCTGGAAGGTAGGTCCACACAAAATCTCGGTATCTAATTCGTATTGTCTTAGGTAATTAATAAGATTGTTATTTTGGTAATGCTCACTATTAATGTTAAAGAATCCAAGTATTATGTACGTTTTCTTGTTTAAGATTTTCTAGACCTAAGAAGCCAAAGTTAATATAATCATTAGGAAGTCTGTACATAAATATGATTTCTTGAGATGAGATAGATATTTGATTCCATATTCGCCGTATTTAATATCGTAGATGTTAATGTTTCTTTTTGCAATTATAGCAAGAACCGTGCGTTAGACATTTATTGTCGCTTTTCTTTGTTTCTTTTTTATACTTATTAAGTTATACACAGGAGGTATTAGAATACTTTCTTTTTGAGTTTCGGCGATACCAACTATATCGATGTCGAGCTTATTTAATCTGTCATATAATAATTCAATCTTTCTATCAGTGAAGCCCCCTACATTAATAAAACCCAAAGAGTGGTCTGATATTTCTTCAATTTTTTCATCAGTTGGTTTTTTTAAGTTTCTCGAAGACGTGTTGTTTATTCGTTTTGATAAGCGTTTGTTTAAGTTTATGTTATATAAATTTTATTTTAACATACCTATTCAGGTTATAGATAGTATAGTGGTGTTATTTTCTATTTTAATAAATTCTTTGTGGCTAAAATGGTAAACCCCACAGCGGTAAGACCAATGGTAATCCATCCAGGCACATTAACAGATACCCATACACAGGTTATATCATTATAAATTCTACGCTGTAAATAGTTCTTCTATTTTCAATTTTAATACTCTGGCAAGAGTTTTTCTCGCTCCAATAAAGGTTGTTTCGTTTAAATCACGGATGTAAATTGTTTTTAATTTTTCATGTACAGTGAATATCGGGATCAGGTCCATTATATACCCCGGGAAGACAAAAAGTCCATCATACACCAGGGTAAATTAAAATATTTATTTATTATTTATTATTTATTATTTATTATTTATTATTTATTATTTTTATTTTTAATATTTTCTATTTTGGAAATTATTTAATATATTTTATTTTCTAAAACCCTAAATAAACAATCTTAACGATTATTTTGCCTTGTTAAACAGCTAGACGACCTTTCTTTGTTACAATATTGTTTTGAAAAGGGAATATTACGGCAGGAGTGTGTTTGTGGATTCTTTCTACGCCATATGAGGTTGTCTTCTTCAAAGAAAACCCCCGATGATTATAATTTGTGATATATCAATTATGAGTGTGCACATTATCAGACAACCACTTCCGTTCGAAAATTTTCTTACTTTATGGATTTAAAACATCCATACGGAACATATTGAGAATATGGGGTCATTTTCAAATAAACTTAAACTTGTGGAAATTAAAACATATTTGACTTTGTTGAAAACAACATTGATAAAGATAAAAGATTTGTTAATTTCAAGGCTTGAAGTTTATATGAATTACCTCCCGATTCTGCTCGGGGGCCTGTTAAAATAGTACAAGTCGATGAGGTGATGCTTAACCACAAGGTTAAGAGTCACAGAGGAAGAGGGTCTATTCAACAAACCTGGCTTTGACAATGGTCGATTGTTCTACCAAACCAGCAGAGG
>CAUVYM010000749.1:0-14562 GCA_963556165.1 Tipula helvola
CGACTAACTTTTGTTGATAATGAAATTGTTTCCAAAGAAACAATTTTCTAGTGATTGTGTATTGACATAACGAACTGACAAAGTTTTGAACTATTATTAAAAGTAAAGTAAATGTAGCTTATGCCTTTCAAAACGACCTTCTTACAAGAAATAATAATAATGATTATGCCTTGCATCTCTTTTGCAGAACATTTTTTCTCGGTCTACCGCAACAAATAATGCAAGAGATTTTTTTGCTCTTCCTTTCCATTTTATTTGATTAATGTGATTAGTATCTCTTGGAATATCACTTCTTTTATTTGCTACTTTTGCAAGATAAATGTATTCTTACAATTTTGTATTGTTATTTTGAATGTAATTGTATTTCATGCATGGATTAATTTTTAAAATTTATAAAGTGATATAAAAAATAGACAGATCTGTCTATTTTTCAACGCACCGTCTGTGTTTTAATTTTTATTAATGCAAAGACAAAGAATTTATTTGGTATAAGTATACTTTAGGGGGGGCAATTTTTAAAATTAAAATATTAAAAAATTAAAGAATAAAATATAAAATATTAAAAAATTAATATAAAAATAAAAAATGAAATCAAGACTTTCAGAAGTAACTTTAATTTAAAATTATAATAAAACGCGTTATAACTCAAATATATATAAAAATTAAAGTGGAATTTAACGAACAAAAACGTATTTTTCACTAATATGCAACATAAGCTTTTCAAACGCATCATTATCAGTACAAAATCTTCTTCTCCACATAAACTCATCAAGATAAGATGGTATAAAACTACTCCTTGTTCCAAACATATATTTAAATTTTCTTTTGCATAATGCCCATGACCCTTCAATTGAGTTCGTATGCACACCGCTTACTGGGTCAATAAAATGTCTTGAATGGTTTACAAATTTATGAATATATGGACCTAAAAGTGAAAGTGGTGTAGGTGCTTCAGGGTTCCTATTAGGACCACCTGTATATGTGGCATATTCATCTGACCATATGGTCGTTCCAGGTAAAACAACACGCGCTATAATCGGAAAAATAGTCTGTTGTGTCCTGTCCATAACAAATTCAAAATGGACATTTTTTGAATCTTCATCAAAAATACCAAACACCCAACCATCTCTAGTGTTTCCTCTTGGCTCACCTCTGTGATGTAAAAGTTTCATAAACTTTGACTCATCAATCTGCACTCTTTTATTTTCCCCACCAAATAATAATGGTTCTGAGACTAATTTATGACTCACAATATCCCTAAAATATTGAAACCACTGTATTATTGTTTTTTTTGATAACCCAGTAAACATTTTCACTTGCTTTACAGAACATTCCGCTCCCCAAAAATACATCATAGAAAAAAATCTTTTCAAGGGGTAAACGCGAGTCTTCGAAAAAACTCCCTTTTGTTATCATACTTTTACATTTGTGCCTATTCGAATTCGTTCTAACACGGCATACATAAATATAACCGTTTAGTGACGACGAATCTTTTTCGAATTTCATGCTTTGGTGACATGCTGGGCATACGGGGGTTGGGTGTAATAAACCAAGATCTTTCATAAAATCGATTAAATTTCGAGTATTTCTGCAATGTTCGTATACTTCTTTCAATTTCATATGTTTTTAGGAAAAGATCTTTTAATTAAAAATAAATAATAACATTTAAAATCTATTTTTATTGTTATAATTTTAAATTAAAGTTACCTTTAAAAAATTTTATTTTATATTTTATTCTTTAATTTTTTAATATTTTAATTTTAAAAATTGCCCCCCCTAAAGTATACTTATACCATTTATTTTACATGAACCAAGTGAATGCTGTATCATATAACTGTTTCAATTTCTTTCTGATTCGTTGTCTCCAAAATAACTTCTTTTGGATCAAAGTACAAAAAACAGTGTAATCGACCCCATCCTTAAATAGAACACACATTATCAAATCTATCTATTTTGTGCAAATATAAATTTTAAATCTACAAACAAAGGTTTGAACCCACAGGTTCAAAACATTCTCTTCTGGTGTTAATTTAATTAAACAATTTAAAATAAATTCTGTAAATAAAAAAAGTCTTTTTATTATTCTTTTAATAAATAAAAAATTAAAATAATTTTATTTATCATTGACTGCCTTTTATTGTCAAAGAAATATCAACATTTGTTGATTTCAAGAAATTTGCCAATTTCTCTAATTCGCTGTTAGTAGCAGAGATCTTAAACTTTCTTGGATAAACAAAAATACGATACTTAGCCCATGAGTTTGTACCTTCTCCACAAGGAGATTTACGTGTAATAATTATTCCTTTCTTGGTTGGTAATCTTGTTACACCCTTCATATCTTTTATGATATCTTTAGCATAGATTGTAAACTTCTCACACACGTTCTCAATTACTTTCTTCTCAATAGATGATAGGTTGAATTCAATATCAAATACTTGATCATCTACTGTATGTTCTATTTCTGTCTTTTTTTCATCAAAAAACTCTTCGTCCATTTTAAGGGTAAAGTTTTTAATGCATTTAGTGATTTATGTTCAATTCCCGTTTTATGGTTTTGGTTTTTTTAATTCGTTATATGTGAGTCTAAAAGGACAATTAAAGGGGTTTTTCATTAAATATATATAATGAATAAAAATTTAAACACAAGAATATATATCAATAAATTATGATTTATTTACGAAGGAACAGAGTTATTAATATATAAAATCAAGGTTTCTTTTACTCTTAAAAACCAACCGAAATAATTTCAAAATTCCAAAAAAAAATTCGCGTACTTTTATATGATTTTAAAGAAAAACTAATAGTGATTCGATTAGGTGTAGGCGTATTTGCATTTATTATATAGAAGTGTATAATTTTATTAGCATGTTAAATATTTATATATAAATAATGAAATGAACTCCGATCTTAAATAAATAATTAACTGACTCAATATAATAGAAATACAAAATTAACGACGGTTTTATCTGATCAATACACAAAGAAATATTCTGTCATTTTTTTAAAGGATAATATATAATATTAGGAAAAAACGCGTGTTTGCCTTCTACGTGAAACCTACACGCTCTGAGTACAATGCATCCTTTTATAAAAAATTATACAACATTCGGGTATTTGTACCAATTTTTTCTATAAAAATACGGATATATAAGTAAAAACAATAAAAATTTTAGTTGAACAACATTACAAGAAATATATAAAAGTATTCACCAGGGCAAATAAATTAAAAAAATTCTTTTATTTGTGGCTACTTCTAAAAATGTGCCATTGTTCGCTTGTCGTATTCAGCGTTTGTCTTAGTTCTGGGTTATTAGAATCCTTTGATTCTATTCGTGTTCATAAAATCCACTTTATAAACATCTTATCGCTAATTAATGACTTTAAAACAGAGTTTTACGAATATATGTATACCCGTAGCAACATAAAAGTAGGCGCCATTGCCTAAATTTTACTTTTTATGAGAGTGTGATATGGCGTATAATTAATCCAACTCTACTATTGCTGTTCATGTATGTTGTTGTTCATGTATGTCTTAAGAAAAAGATGAAACTAGGGTGCATGCCTATTATAGGGCCAATTAATATTTAATTAATTAAAATATTTATTAAAATACAATTTAAAATTAAAAATAAGGCGAAATTTAATTAGAGATGATTTAATTTAAATTGGTATAGTAATCAGCCATAAACAATAAAACACATTCATTAAATTTGTCGAATTTAGTTACACTCCTTTCCCTACGAAACTTAATTAAATGTTGGAATTCCTTACTTTTGTTAATTCCATTTTTACCTATAAAATTTGGCACTTCTGCAGGACTCCCCCCCCCAATAATAAATATTTTATAAATTAATTAATTATTTTATTAATTAATTATTTTATTAATTTATTAAGCTATTATAATATATAAAAATTTATATATAAATGGAATGAATTGATTTAATCATTAATAATAGGATATACTTCTTTTATATGCAAAATAAAATCTTTAAAAGAATTAGTAAATCGTTTCTTATACATATACTCATTTAAATGAGGTGTAAGTGTTGTTCTTGCTGTTCCGTACTGCTGCTTATGTATTTGTTTTACCTTTTGCCACTGGCTCTCAACATGATTGGTGGTAGCATTAGTGGCAGGATTAACAAAATTAATACTGTGATTTACTTTTAAATGCGTATATCCATAATCACCTAAACAGTCATAAATTCGAGCACAATCTGTCGTAATTATACTCCCAGGACATATATACTGCAGAATTAAAGGCAAAATGGTTTCCCTCCTCCGATCCGGAACTTCAACAATAAAACCTTGTTTAGTTTCAACGTCATAACCGCCAAAAGCCCACTGAGCACGTTGCAATCGACCGACATTGTGTTTTCTTTTGACCAGATGTACTTCATCGATTTCGACCTTCTTACCAATACCGCCAATTTGTATTGGGTGATTTTCAAAATATTTCGAACATATCTCGCGTAAAAAACTCAGCCAATCAACAAGAGTGTTATCTTGTGTAATACCAGTTTTTCTTTTTAAACTTTTAAAACTTGTTTCATCTTGAACAAAAAAATAAATTAAAAGAACGATTTGGCTAACCGTCAATTTGGAATTTGAGAAGATTGAATCTGCTCGGAGGCTATATTCTTTTCGGCACGTTCTTTGGTTACATCTAAAAACATGGCTTTTATTATTACCATGGCAACGTTGTTGGAGGTTTAAAAAATTACCACAACATAGTTTGTATGTACGCAATAAACCAATGTTTTGGCAAAAAAATATTGCTTCTTCTTCAGTTTTCGTAAAATTATAAATATCCCTGTCTTTTATTTGTTCCAAATTCATTTTAAGTGTCTTTTTTTAATATAATTATCTTTATTGTAGCAATTTAAAATAATAAAATAATTAATTAATTTATAATATATTTATTATTGGGGGGGAGTCCTGCAGAAGTGCCTAAAATTTCTTTTAGCATGGCTCCAAAATCCCTCTACTGTTTGTATGTGAATCGAAGAATCCACAAAAAACAAAGAATGATTAATTGTTCCGTGCTCATAGTTCCTTATACGATTGAATGCTGCTCTATAAGCTCTTCATTCATCTGTTATGACAATGCTTCCCTCCAAAATGTTTTCTGTAACTATATTAATCATTGTTTCACAATTTTTATTTGTAACTGACAAAATAAAGGCATTCTAGACTCCTGCTACATACCACGTTCCTGATGTAATCCAGCCACGGTTGTGCATTCTTTTAAAAATCAGACACTCGTCAACCTCAACAATCTTCTTTTTCCCATATTCATCATAGCCTCCTATTCCTTGTTTATGCACTTCATAATAATTTACTATCGCTTCTCGAATCATGTCAGCTTACTTAGAAACAGTGTTTCCATTTATATTTAAATCATAAGCAGTTATTTCGATTTCTAAATGTAATGGTAATTTATACAATAATTTCCAACGACAATTTTAATATACTAAACAAACTTCCTTGACGTATCGAAGTTTTTTTACCGCACATTGTAAATCTACAAATCCTCCCATCTCCCTTTTTCACCTCACACTTTAAAATCATTATATTATTACATGATCTACAATTCATAGTATTATTTAAGAGACGAAATTTGACAAATAAAACAGCTATATCGTTTGTATTTAACATTATATAAAGATTTGTTTTATTTATTTTCATGTTTCTTATTCAATTTTTATTAGATGGATGTTGGGTTTGTAATTAAAAATCTTTGATCAACCTGCGTCATGTATTTAAAATTTATTATATTTTTTTAATAAATATTTTAATTAATTAAATATTAATTGGCCCTATAATAGGCATGCACCGAAACTAGGTATTGAAAAGATGAAAAAAAAGGTGTATTCGAATAGGAAATGTCACCTTCGGCAAGTCAATTTTTGAAATAGTATTGCTAAAAATTGTTTATGAAACCTGTTTTAATGGCATGTATTTGCACTCAATGTGACTAGTATTGATAAAAATAGACTCTTAATTTGAAATTACGAGAAAATGTTTTAAACATAATTATGATTGGTCATATACATCTCAGAGATTTTGAGGCGTGCCCAGACTTACGATGGCAATATATGAAATGCAGGTAATTAACTGAAGTACTAAAAAGGATAGAATCTTTACAAGCGATATGATTAACTCTCGAAGTAAAACAAAATATGGTGTGAAAGTTACAAACAAATATTTAGAGGTCGTTTCTTGCGAAATATTACTTTTTAAAGTCATCAAAGGACAAATAATACCTTTTTATTATTATTTAAAAAATACGTTTTACAAGACATTTATTTCGTACATTGCATCTGAAAAAAAATACCATAGTTCAACCTAAGTCTCACCCAAAACGACCAACTTACTAGATTATACATGAAATCCAATGCAAGTTCCATTTTATCGGATAATATCATTATCCTTCGATCTTGTACGATTGAAAGCAACAAAATAAACAAAACGTCTTCATAATTATTTTAGAAAGTTTATGAGTGAGATAATAAATATTTTAATTTCTTATAAGCCTTTTTTAGAATCAGGACTACAACTTTCATTCTCATAATTAGGATATAATCTTTAAAACATCAGATTCGTAAAAGTTTATATTTTCCTTACACTTTCTCTAGGACGACAGTACGCTAAATATCTCAATACAGCATGGGTAAATAAAAAAGAAACATTATTGTCTCAAGAATAACACATTTTTATCTTTATAACAAATCAATACCTACAATATAAACTATAATCTCCTTTTTTGTGAATTACAACGAAGGATTAAGTTCAGCCGTCAAGAATAAGTTTTATTTGGTTGATAAGTCATTTTGGTGGAAGGTAGATTAATAAATCTTAAGATTATTTAATTTATTTTCATATAAAAACCAAACCTTTCTTCTGATGTTTTTAAACGCAATTTTTTCACATATAAATCTACTGACATGTTTTTCTATACATTCAAAGATATTCGCGGTTGGTAAAAAATATTTTAACAATTCCTATTATTTTCGGTATGCACATCAAGATTCATAGAGGGAAACGAATTCTATTTTATGTCAGATAATTTTATGTTCAAATCCCAAATTGACAAAATTGTATGACCGATCCATTCATAACTGTGTATTATCGTGCTCAAATTTATATTATTTAGAATAAATTGTTAAGGAGTTCAACATTTCTTCGTTGAGCTACAATTATTCTTCTTTGGTCAGTATTCGTACAAAAATATCTTAAACTTAATATATTAATTCCTCCTCTGCTATATATGTGTCTACCAATATGCATTTCATAAACTTCGGCAATATTACACAATTTTTCGATGATTTGAGTGAAATACCCCGTGTCTAATTGCTAACAAATTTACTAAAAAATCGAGAAACGTATTTTCGGTTAATGTTTAATAGATTCGGCACCTCTATGTTGGAGACCTTTAAGGCCTTATAATAAACAATTTACAAGGTCTTAGAAATAAATAAGTGTATATTTTCAAATACACAACTAAAAAATCTATACGCTTTGCGGCAACTGCTTAAATACATCTACAATTTACAGCTTGCCGCTTTTTATCCTTTTCAAAGTTGTTTTTATAAGCACATGTTGGTCATATGCTAAACAAGCCACACGGCCTTTGCAAAGTCTAAGCTCTTGTTCGTTAGAGGTAATTCGGACAATTTCATAATATTTTTTGCTAATTATTTTTAGGATTGATTAATTATTCTCTTTCACAAAACGACTCACCAGTCTTTTATTTTTCTATTAAATTAAAGCAAATGTCATTTTCACCCTATATGATAGTCTGAAATATCAATACAAATTTTGGATTCAATTCGGAAGGTCCCGAGTCCAAAAAAAGGTAAATTTTTTAATATTTTAAGGAAAAGATTTTTAACAATTTAACACCATCATTTAATTACACTCTTAAGGCATGTAAAAATGCAGACCATAAGCATTTTCGTTTTTATTCTCCATATAAAAACAAATAAATACCCTTTCATCTTTCTTTTTATTCGTAATTGTAATTTTACTTTAAATTTTATTTCACGTTCTGTCTATGTTATTTGTGTGGAAACAACCTCCGTCTTTAAACGTAATTGAGTGATTTACTCACCAATTCTCATAGGCGATGTTTTTTTAAAATTCATTATAACCTTTCCAGCCATCAGTTACCAATATAGATCCTGGTAAAACATAATATAAAATAAATTCACTTAAAGAATCGCCATCGCGTCTTTCCACTACGACAATAAACAATTTTCTCACCAACGTAATTTCAAACCCACCAAATATCCACACGCCTTTCACTCTGTGTCCCTTGTTGTATTTTCGATCTCAGAATTTGCATTCATATAACTGAACAATTATACCAGGTCCCTCAATTTTAACTACATTTAATTCTATCTCACTATAAATACAGGATCTAAAAACTCAAATATTCTATTCACAGTTTCCGAAGAATGCCTACTCATTAGAAGAATCGACATTATTGGAACTTCGCAGATTCACATATACATCAAGCGTAAAAAATCGGAGACTTTGATATGCATATTCTTTAATATTGAATTTTGTAAAGACGAGGATATTTTGGGGTGCGTCTTTTTGCCACATTTGTATCGCAAGCTGGTAATCTTACTGATCGTCCCTAAGTCTATGGGTCACAAAGTTATCGCTCGAATAATGTTTCTTTCAAGAAGATATTGAATTGTCAACTCTTCATCTTCAAAATATTTTTGGAGTTGTTGTTTTTTTTTGGAATAACATGCTGAAAAATCTTTCACTTAAAATTTATCAAAAACAACCCTTTTAGGTATTATAGCCCGAGGTGGTGTAGTTTCAGAATTTTAACCCAAATTTTATACTCTAAAAAGATTGCCCATTTATTTTTTAAAAAAATTAAAAACAAACTCTTCATTAATATTTTTATTCTTCCTCAATTAATTTTCCAATTTCCCCCGAAATTTTATCTATTTTAATATTAATATCCTCCCTGATATTTTTTAACTTTTCAATTTCGTTTAATAAATCTATTGTTTCTTTTTGTTGTCTTTCTTGTGTTGTTTTTAATTCTTCTATTATTTTATTTGCAAACGATTCTATTAATTCAAAAATCCTTTTTAAAGAATCATTTACTATCAACTGTCTTTTTTGAAAAATTGTATTAAAATTATCCATCCTTGCATAAAATGAATTAAAATATTTTATTAAAATATTTTATTGAACTTGTCCATCATTGCATAAATTAAATTAAAATCTTTTAAATAAAAAATGTTTTATTTTTTAAAAAAAGGTGAAATTTCATCCTCCATTATTTCTATCACTCTCTTAACCTTTTTAATTTCTTTATTTTCAATTTTAATTGCAAATTCCCTTTTGTTAATGTTTATTTTATTTTCTTTTGTAATAAAATTCTCCATGGGACCATTGATGATTAAATGTTTCCCTTCAGAAAATTCCTTTTCATTTTCAATAAATTCACCTAAAAAAGAAGTTTTATTATCATTCTCCAATTCTGATAAATGAAATCTTTTCTTAAGAATAGGATCATAAACAACTTGGTGTAAGAAAGTTAGTTTAGCTTTTAAAAAGTTCTTTAAATAATTTTCAGGAATTTCTTTAGTTTCACTTCTTACTTTTAAAATTTCTTCTAAATTTCCATATTTCTTGTATAAATTTATTGCAGTTTTCAGTCCAACACCCTGTAATCCTTTTAAATAATCACAACCATTTAAAATTGAAATTTCCATTAAGTTATCAACCAATGTTTTATCAACATTTTGATTGAATCTTTCTCTGTTAAATTCTTCTACGTGTGTAAAATTAAATTTATAAAGAATGTTATCACAACCAAAGAGGATTAAATCACTGTCCTCTGTTAATATACAATCAATATAATTAATTCTTTGTAAATAAGCTAACTGTGCATCTGATTCATAAGGTGCTATTAAATATTCCAACTGGTTCTCTTTTAAATAATTGATAACTGTTCCAAGTATTTCTTTACTGATACTAAAGCATCTTTTCATGATTTCTTGTGCTCTTGATCGATTGTTAGCCTTTAAAAGCATTTCTATCTCTTCCCTATATTCCTCTTTCCTTTCACTTCTTTCTAAATTGGTTTGTTCTTTTGCTTTTAAAGGATCTCCGTCAAAAATAAAAATTGGAATAATTCCCAATTTTAAAAAAGGTTGTAATTTTTGATTAAGAACATTTAAATGTCTGGTGGTTTCTATTCCATAATACATTTCTTTTGCTATTGTTGGTAATATTTGATATAGCCAGGAGTGGCCGTCTATACCTATTCTTTTGCCTTTGTAATCTGATATTTTCCTTTTTATTATTGCTGGAGATACCAAAGGAAGAAGTCCATTTATTCCCATAAAAAAAGGGTATTTTTTTTAGAATCTAATCCTGGTTTTTAGAGCCCTGTCTTTAGAATCTAATTTTGATTTTTAGAGCCCTGGTCTTTTAAATTAAAAAAAAATATTAAATTAATATTTATTTTTTATTTTAGAAATCAGATATTTTGTTAATACAGATAAACTTGTGAAATCGGGGCACTTTTAGGCGGGCACCCTTTAAAATCGAGGCACCCTTTGATACCGGGGCATTTATTTTTTTAATAATTTACTTTTAAAAATTTTTTCAAAATGGGGCACCCATAAAATGCATCTAGATTTAAAAACGAAAGTAGAAGTTATAAAATTCTTAGAATCTGGCAAATCTGAAAGAGAATCGGCTGCAAAGTTTGGGATAGGTAAAGGAACGATCAATAGAATCAAAAATATGAAGAAGAAAATAATGGATTTGCACAAGGAAGATATTAATTCAAAATCAAAGCAAGTAAAACCATATGTCAAGTATCCAATTCTTGATTCAGTCGTATTTCAATGGTTTTGTGTTAAACGCGCAAACCATCTCCCCATTGATGGTTCTATTTTAAGAGCCGCAGCGAACAATTTCGCAAAAGAATTAGGAATTGAATCATTTTCATCAAGTAGTGGTTGGTTAGATAGTTTTAAAGTAAGACATGGAATATCGTTTAAAAAATTATCAGGTGAAAAAAATTCAGCCGATTTTGCTTCGGCAGCGGAATTTATATCAAATTGGGAAAAAATTAGAGAAGGATACGATGATAAAAATATTTTCAATTTAGATGAAACGGCACTGTATTATAAATTGCTTCCGGAAAAAAGCTTATTATTAAAAAAAGAAGAAAGTACAAATTTTAAGAATTCAAAGGAAAGAATTACAGTAGCTTTGATATGTAGTGCTATTAGTCGAAAACTACCTCCACTGGTAATAGGGAAGAGTGCTAAGCCAAGGTGCTTTAAAAATATTGATTTGACAAAATACAACATCCAATATTATTTTTCAAAAAAAGGCTGGATGACTGGATTTATTTTCCGTGAATATTTAGATGATTTGAATCATAAAATAATTGAAATGAACAGAAAAATACTTTTACTTTTAGATAATGCACCCAGTCATGGTGTTATGGATCTCTCCAATATTAAAATAATTTTTTTTCCGAAAAATTGTACAAGCCTAATACAACCATTAGATATGGGAATAATTAGAAGTTTCAAGTCTAAGTATAGGAAATATTTCCTCAATCATGTTCTCTTTTCTGATATTACAATTACCGAAATTTCCAATATAAATATGTTGGATATAATTATATGGATTGAAAAGGCTTGGTCCGAAGTGACTTTAAGCACAATCATCAACTGTTATAACAAAACTGGCTTTTTTCAGATAACAATACCAAACTATTCTAGTAATACGTATTGCAGTGAAGTGAGCGATCAATTTTGTTTAAATGTGGAGGATGATGATTTAGTAATCGATGATATTTTTTTTGAAGAATTATATGATGATTGTATAAACGTGTCCGGAGAATTCAGCTCATTTTTATTAAATGATAAAAAATATATTAAATAAAAATATAATAACAAAAAATAAACATAATCATAATTTTTTTTTAAAAGAAATATTTTTAATCATAAGCAATTAATGAGGTTAAATTCCACACAAATTCAACCTCAAAGTTCCTTTCCAAATTACTTTCAAAAAAATCTTTTGTTCTTTCTTCAAGCTTTACATATTTATTATTCCTCAATAAAATCTCTCCTGATTCTTGACGAATATATTTAATACGAATAGCGTCCTCCTCGTCTTTCAATTTTTCAATGAGTAAATGGAGACTGTAGCGCGTAGAAACAAATGAACTTTTAAAAACACAATCCCAGCTTTCAATGGCATTATTCGTACGAGGAGTATTTATTGTTAAATGGTTTCCAAAGTGCCAATAACGTGGAGGAAACTTTGCTGTTTCCTCGTTAATGTAATTATTCAAAAAATATTCGTAAATCGGTTCAAGCATAGCTGGAAAACTAATGTGATTTCTTAGCTCATTAAACGTTTCATTAATCTTGTCAAAAGTAACATAAGAAAGACACATTAAAGCCCTGGTAAATTTTCTAAGGTTGTAGTCAGTTGTATAAAAATTCTGTAGCCCTTCATATTGAATTCTTCGATAAAGTGCTTGGCCAAGGTGGAATTGGGATCCGGAAATCTTCACATTGGGGTAGTAATCGGAAAACGTCGCAATTGCGGCAAATTCAAAGTCTGTTTTAATTACAGAAGGAGTATTTATTGTAACTATTCAATTTAGACATTTTATCATAGTGGCATACGTTGTTTTCCCTTTATTCCTTAATAGAGCAAAAACAACAGGAAAAACATGGTTATTTTTTAAAAAAGAAATTGTGTAAAGCTGCAAATATGTAGCAGGAACTACTTTGAATGTTCCATCAATCGCCCAACATTTGTTAATATTTAGTTTATGAATCATTTCATCTAAAAAAAAACAAAATTACGTCATCTGAAACTTTTAAATTCGAGTAATTGTTAGGGCCATAACGATAAAATATATTTCCAAGATGGGTTATGGATAGATTGCGACTGGGTTTTAGAAGTTCAAAAACAAAGGGTTTAGGGTTAATTATCTTAGA
The DNA here is from genome assembly GCA_963556165.1 of Tipula helvola. Classification (NCBI taxonomy): domain Eukaryota; kingdom Metazoa; phylum Arthropoda; class Insecta; order Diptera; family Tipulidae; genus Tipula; species Tipula helvola. The sequence goes on from CAUVYM010000749.1 coordinate 13,017, forward strand.
TCGGATGTTACGAATGTACCGGTACAAAGTTTCAAAACCTACATCGCATTAATTACATTTGAATTTTTACCTCGAATTACATTATTGACTATATCTCTTGGCTAACCGTAATTTTCGTGCACCATTTTTCTAATTTTTTCAAGGTTTATTAATTTTGTGGCTTTATTATAGTTCGAAACATGTGTATGATTGGAAATCACACGAAAAGAAGATAAACTATTAGAATAATTAATAGCACTGATAGCTTTTCCTGTACAATTAGGTTCAATACACCTCCAATTTATTGATAAACTTTTTTATGGTTTATTCGGTATATAAAGTTAAATTGGACAATAAGGTCAGCGCCTCTTTCACTTTTAATCATAACAATCATCAAAAACTTTCATTTTTTATTTTTTAATTAAATTAATAAATAAAAAATGAGCTGAGTTCTCCGGGATCCTGTATAAAAATACCTGAAAACTTAGAAAAGTATCTGATAGATGAAATAAAGTGGCGTGAGGAAGAAGAAAAGAATGCTTTATTGATTGATGAATGGGAAATGGATGTAGATGATATGAAACAGCAGTTGAATGTGTTGAAAAAATTTAGGTCTATTTGGGTAAATGATATTGAAATGAAAAAATTATACCAAGAACTTGAGGAAATGATTGGGAAAAGAATAAGAGGGGTCTGTGGGGAATCGAAACAAAAATCAATATTGGATTTTTTTAAAATAAAAAAGATATGAAATTTTTATTATGTATATGTTTGGTATATTTATATAAAAATATTCGTTTTAGTGGCAGAGATAAACCATTGTTTTTTATATTAAAACAAAATTAAATCATAGTAAACAATTTGGATTTCAAATTAAAAAACAACCATTTTATAATATTTTAGGGTATGACGAAATATTGGGGCACCCTTTGATATCGGGGCACTTTATAAATCATATGCCCCGATTTTACAAGTTCTACTGTAATTTATATTTCTTAAACTGTCCAAGAAGTATTAGAATAATGGATACAAATAGGATTATTGGTTTTAATTTCGGTATAATACCCTTTCAGGATCGAATCCGGGCCGAGTGAGATTTTTATTTTGTTATTTTGTGAATATATAAAGCCCATGATTCCAAGACAAAAACTATTAAAAAGACTTTTTGAGGATAATGAATTTGCTATTAATTTTGCATATGAAAAATGGCTAGTGTCCTGTTTGGGGGGTATGTTCGAACCCCTTTTTTTTTAAGTTTTGTTTACAAAAAATTGATTAAACAGTCCATGAATCACCGAGAACTTGTTCAAGTAACTACCGACTATCAAACTACTGTGGCATGGATGATGGAAAATAATTTTATACAAAATGAAAAATATTGCCCAAACTGCCCCAATAAAAGGCTAAAATTAGAAAATAAAGCACAAATACTTCGATGGAAATGCAGCCGGTGTAAAAAAAGCTTATCGATATTTACAGACACTATATTATATAATAGTAATTTAAGTTTGCCTAGCATTGTAGATTTGATATATTTTTGGTGTTTGAATTTATGTCAGAACATTAC
>CAUVYM010000750.1:0-30731 GCA_963556165.1 Tipula helvola
GCAATTTACAGATTGTAAATATTCAATCTAGTTTTTGAGATATCTTAATTTTACTGAGCGAATGTATGCAATCAGGATATCGAAAAAACACACTGTACTACTATCCATGCTTTTCGGAGAGGCAGAAAAAACTTTTTGTTCGCAATCGTTTTCAAAGCTAATAATTATGATAATACAAGTTAATTAAATAAAATTCGTCGTAATTTCATTTCGTTTACATAACCCGTTTGGTAGAAATCGATGTTTTTAGTAGGATTTTGGTACATTATAGAAAAATTGGCATATCTTCGAAACTAGAACGAATTTTTACAATCTGCTTTTTGTGTATGATAGGTAACAGTATAGCCTATCATACGCAATTTACAGATTGTAAATATTCAATCTAGTTTTTGAGATATCTTTATTTTACTGAGCGAATGTATGCAATCAGGATATCGAAAAAACACACTGTACTACTATCCATGCTTTTCGGAGAGGCAGAAAAAACTTTTTGTTCGCAATCGTTTTCAAAGCTAATAATTATGATAATACAAGTTAATTAAATAAAATTCGTCGTAATTTCATTTCGTTTACATAACCCGTTTGGTAGAAATCGATGTTTTTAGTAGGATTTTGGTACATTATAGAAAAATTGGCATATCTTCGAAACTAGAACGAATTTTTACAATCTGCTTTTTGTGTATGATATGAACGAAAAAACACACTGTACTACTATCCATGCTTTTCGGAGAGGCAGAAAAAACTTTTTGTTCGCAATCGTTTTCAAAGCTAATAATTATGATAATACAAGTTAATTAAATAAAATTCGTCGTAATTTCATTTCGTTTACATAACCCGTTGGTAGAAATCGATGTTTTTAGTAGGATTTTGGTACATTATAGAAAAATTGGCATATCTTCGAAACTAGAACGAATATTTACAATCTGCTTTTTGTGTATGATAGGTAACAGTATAGCCTATCATACGCAATTTACAGATTGTAAATATTCAATCTAGTTTTTGAGATATCTTAATTTTATTGAGCGACTGTATGCAATCAGGATATCGAAAAAACACACTGTACTACTATCCATGCTTTTCGGAGAGGCAGAAAAAACTTTTTGTTCGCAATCGTTTTCAAAGCTAATAATTATGATAATACAAGTTAATTAAATAAAATTCGTCGTAATTTCATGTCGTTTACATAACCCGTTTGGTAGAAATCGATGTTTTTAGTAGGATTTTGGTACATTATAGAAAAATTGGCATATCTTCGAAACTAGAACGAATTTTTACAATCTGCTTTTTGTGTATGATAGGTAACAGTATAGCCTATCATACGCAATTTACAGATTGTAAATATTCAATCTAGTTTTTGAGATATCTTAATTTTACTGAGCGAATGTATGCAATCAGGATATCGAAAAAACACACTGTATCCATGCTTTTCGGAGAGGCAGAAAAAACTTTTTGTTCGCAATCGTTTTCAAAGCTAATAATTATGATAATACAAGTTAATTAAATAAAATTCGTCGTAATTTCATGTCGTTTACATAACCCGTTTGGTAGAAATCGATGTTTTTAGTAGGATTTTGGTACATTATAGAAAAATTGGCATATCTTCGAAACTAGAACGAATTTTTACAATCTGCTTTTTGTGTATGATAGGTAACAGTATAGCCTATCATACGCAATTTACAGATTGTAAATATTCAATCTAGTTTTTGAGATATCTTTATTTTACTGAGCGAATGTATGCAATCAGGATATCGAAAAAACACACTGTACTACTATCCATGCTTTTCGGAGAGGCAGAAAAAACTTTTTGTTCGCAATCGTTTTCAAAGCTAATAATTATGATAATACAAGTTAATTAAATAAAATTCGTCGTAATTTCATTTCGTTTACATAACCCGTTTGGTAGAAATCGATGTTTTTAGTAGGATTTTGGTACATTATAGAAAAATTGGCATATCTTCGAAACTAGAACGAATTTTTACAATCTGCTTTTTGTGTATGATAGGTAACAGTATAGCCATCATACGCAATTTACAGATTGTAAATATTCAATCTAGTTTTTGAGATATCTTAATTTTACTGAGCGAATGTATGCAATCAGGATATCGAAAAAACACACTGTACTACTATCCATGCTTTTCGGAGAGGCAGAAAAAACTTTTTGTTCGCAATCGTTTTCAAAGCTAATAATTATGATAATACAAGTTAATTAAATAAAATTCGTCGTAATTTCATTTCGTTTACATAACCCGTTTGGTAGAAATCGATGTTTTTAGTAGGATTTTGGTACATTATAGAAAAATTGGCATATCTTCGAAACTAGAACGAATTTTTACAATCTGCTTTTTGTGTATGATAGGTAACAGTATAGCCTATCATACGCAATTTACAGATTGTAAATATTCAATCTAGTTTTTGAGATATCTTAATTTTACTGAGCGAATGTATGCAATCAGGATATCGAAAAAACACACTGTACTACTATCCATGCTTTTCGGAGAGGCAGAAAAAACTTTTTGTTCGCAATCGTTTTCAAAGCTAATAATTATGATAATACAAGTTAATTAAATAAAATTCGTCGTAATTTCATTTCGTTTACATAACCCGTTTGGTAGAAATCGATGTTTTTAGTAGGATTTTGGTACATTATAGAAAAATTGGCATATCTTCGAAACTAGAACGAATTTTTACAATCTGCTTTTTGTGTATGATAGGTAACAGTATAGCCATCATACGCAATTTACAGATTGTAAATATTCAATCTAGTTTTTGAGATATCTTAATTTTACTGAGCGAATGTATGCAATCAGGATATCGAAAAAACACACTGTACTACTATCCATGCTTTTCGGAGAGGCAGAAAAAACTTTTTGTTCGCAATCGTTTTCAAAGCTAATAATTATGATAATACAAGTTAATTAAATAAAATTCGTCGTAATTTCATTTCGTTTACATAACCCGTTTGGTAGAAATCGATGTTTTTAGTAGGATTTTGGTACATTATAGAAAAATTGGCATATCTTCGAAACTAGAACGAATTTTTACAATCTGCTTTTTGTGTATGATAGGTAACAGTATAGCCTATCATACGCAATTTACAGATTGTAAATATTCAATCTAGTTTTTGAGATATCTTAATTTTACTGAGCGAATGTATGCAATCAGGATATCGAAAAAACACACTGTACTACTATCCATGCTTTTCGGAGAGGCAGAAAAAACTTTTTGTTCGCAATCGTTTTCAAAGCTAATAATTATGATAATACAAGTTAATTAAATAAAATTCGTCGTAATTTCATTTCGTTTACATAACCCGTTTGGTAGAAATCGATGTTTTTAGTAGGATTTTGGTACATTATAGAAAAATTGGCATATCTTCGAAACTAGAACGAATTTTTACAATCTGCTTTTTGTGTATGATAGGTAACAGTATAGCCTATCATACGCAATTTACAGATTGTAAATATTCAATCTAGTTTTTGAGATATCTTAATTTTACTGAGCGAATGTATGCAATCAGGATATCGAAAAAACACACTGTACTACTATCCATGCTTTTCGGAGAGGCAGAAAAAACTTTTTGTTCGCAATCGTTTTCAAAGCTAATAATTATGATAATACAAGTTAATTAAATAAAATTCGTCGTAATTTCATTTCGTTTACATAACCCGTTTGGTAGAAATCGATGTTTTTAGTAGGATTTTGGTACATTATAGAAAAATTGGCATATCTTCGAAACTAGAACAAATTTTTACAATCTGCTTTTTGTGTATGATAGGTAACAGTATAGCCTATCATACGCAATTTACAGATTGTAAATATTCAATCTAGTTTTTGAGATATCTTAATTTTACTGAGCGAATGTATGCAATCAGGATATCGAAAAAACACACTGTACTACTATCCATGCTTTTCGGAGAGGCAGAAAAAACTTTTTGTTCGCAATCGTTTTCAAAGCTAATAATTATGATAATACAAGTTAATTAAATAAAATTCGTCGTAATTTCATTTCGTTTACATAACCCGTTTGGTAGAAATCGATGTTTTTAGTAGGATTTTGGTACATTATAGAAAAATTGGCATATCTTCGAAACTAGAACGAATTTTTACAATCTGCTTTTTGTGTATGATAGGTAACAGTATAGCCTATCATGGTGGTTTGGCGTCTATTGGAAGGGGCTCCGTAACCTTCCAGTAGGCGCAAGTGTACGTACTGCCTCCTCGTGGCAACCACCGGTAACTGTAACCATTAGGCTGAATATAGACTTTTGTGACAGGCTAAAGTACGGCGCTAAAGGAGAAAACCTTGACAAAAAATCCCTAATCTAAGGTGGAACAGCATATGCCGATGGATGAATGGCTGATAGGTTAATCAGTCTATATATGCGGACTCTGGATACCAGGCACCCTCCAGTTTTATTTAGCCTTCCTGTAGTAAACCTGGGTGACCTACAGGCGACTTTTTTATTTCCAGCAACTCGCAAGAGTCAAATCAAAACGGTAGACGAGGCACGGGAAGGAATACACGGGAGTGGGTCTGCCCTCTCAAAGTCCTTGAGTCCCAATGCTACCGCTTTTCTAGCAGAAGTAAATGTAATTACATCTAAGAGGGAGAGCAATGAGCCCAGATAGTATGTAACGCGTGTAGAAGTATTTCCTACAGTAGATATCTAGGAGGGAGAGCAATGAGCCCAGATAGTATGTATCACGTGTAGAAGTACTTCCAACAGTAAACATCTAGGAGGGAGAGCAATGAGCCCAGATAGTATGTCCCAGCAACTCGCAAGAGTAAAATCAAAACGGTAGACGAGGCACGGATAGGAATATACGGGAGTGGGTCTGCCCTCTCAAAGTCCTTGAGTCCCAATGCTACCGCTCTTCTAGCAGAAGTAAATGTTATTACATCTATGAGGGAGAGCAATGAGCCCAGATAGTATGTAACGCGTGTAGAAGTATTTCCTACAGTAGACATCTAGAAGGGAGAGCAATGAGCCCAGATAGTATGTATCACGTACCGGTCGGCAGTATTATCAGGTTCATTAAGAGCCTGAATATTGGCTGGACGGATAATTAAAACATCTAGGAGGGAGAGCAATGAGCCCAGATAGTATGAATCACGTACCGTTAGGCAGTATTATCAGGTTCATTAAGAGCCTGAATATTGACTGGACGGATAATTAAGTAGGGCTTATGCACAAAAGATCTTTTAGGTCGCAGTGCGGGGTGGCTTGAGCCCCCACATGGCCCTCAAGTAATAATAATAATAATAATAATAGCCTATCATACGCAATTTACAGATTGTAAATATTCAATCTAGTTTTTGAAATATCTTAATTTTACTGAGCGAATGTATGCAATCAGGATATCGAAAAAACACACTGTACTACTATCCATGCTTTTCGGAGAGGCAGAAAAAACTTTTTGTTCGCAATCGTTTTCAAAGCTAATAATTATGATAATACAAGTTAATTAAATAAAATTCGTCGTAATTTCATTTCGTTTACATAACCCGTTTGGTAGAAATCGATGTTTTTAGTAGGATTTTGGTACATTATAGAAAAATTGGCATATCTTCGAAACTAGAACGAATTTTTACAATCTGCTTTTTGTGTATGATAGGTAACAGTATAGCCTATCATACGCAATTTACAGATTGTAAATATTCAATCTAGTTTTTGAGATATCTTAATTTTACTGAGCGAATGTATGCAATCAGGATATCGAAAAAACACACTGTACTACTATCCATGCTTTTCGGAGAGGCAGAAAAAACTTTTTGTTCGCAATCGTTTTCAAAGCTAATAATTATGATAATACAAGTTAATTAAATAAAATTCGTCGTAATTTCATTTCGTTTACATAACCCGTTTGGTAGAAATCGATGTTTTTAGTAGGATTTTGGTACATTATAGAAAAATTGGCATATCTTCGAAACTAGAACGAATTTTTACAATCTGCTTTTTGTGTATGATAGGTAACAGTATAGCCTATCATACGCAATTTACAGATTGTAAATATTCAATCTAGTTTTTGAGATATCTTAATTTTACTGAGCGAATGTATGCAATCAGGATATCGAAAAAACACACTGTACTACTATCCATGCTTTTCGGAGAGGCAGAAAAAACTTTTTGTTCGCAATCGTTTTCAAAGCTAATAATTATGATAATACAAGTTAATTAAATAAAATTCGTCGTAATTTCATTTCGTTTACATAACCCGTTTGGTAGAAATCGATGTTTTTAGTAGGATTTTGGTACATTATAGAAAAATTGGCATATCTTCGAAACTAGAACGAATTTTTACAATCTGCTTTTTGTGTATGATAGGTAACAGTATAGCCTATCATACGCAATTTACAGATTGTAAATATTCAATCTAGTTTTTGAGATATCTTAATTTTACTGAGCGAATGTATGCAATCAGGATATCGAAAAAACACACTGTACTACTATCCATGCTTTTCGGAGAGGCAGAAAAAACTTTTTGTTCGCAATCGTTTTCAAAGCTAATAATTATGATAATACAAGTTAATTAAATAAAATTCGTCGTAATTTCATTTCGTTTACATAACCCGTTTGGTAGAAATCGATGTTTTTAGTAGGATTTTGGTACATTATAGAAAAATTGGCATATCTTCGAAACTAGAACAAATTTTTACAATCTGCTTTTTGTGTATGATAGGTAACAGTATAGCCTATCATACGCAATTTACAGATTGTAAATATTCAATCTAGTTTTTGAGATATCTTAATTTTACTGAGCGAATGTATGCAATCAGGATATCGAAAAAACACACTGTACTACTATCCATGCTTTTCGGAGAGGCAGAAAAAACTTTTTGTTCGCAATCGTTTTCAAAGCTAATAATTATGATAATACAAGTTAATTAAATAAAATTCGTCGTAATTTCATTTCGTTTACATAACCCGTTTGGTAGAAATCGATGTTTTTAGTAGGATTTTGGTACATTATAGAAAAATTGGCATATCTTCGAAACTAGAACGAATTTTTACAATCTGCTTTTTGTGTATGATAGGTAACAGTATAGCCTATCATACGCAATTTACAGATTGTAAATATTCAATCTAGTTTTTGAAATATCTTAATTTTACTGAGCGAATGTATGCAATCAGGATATCGAAAAAACACACTGTACTACTATCCATGCTTTTCGGAGAGGCAGAAAAAACTTTTTGTTCGCAATCGTTTTCAAAGCTAATGATTATGATAATACAAGTTAATTAAATAAAATTCGTCGTAATTTCATTTCGTTTACATAACCCGTTTGGTAGAAATCGATGTTTTTAGTAGGATTTTGGTACATTATAGAAAAATTGGCATATCTTCGAAACTAGAACGAATTTTTACAATCTGCTTTTTGTGTATGATAGGTAACAGTATAGCCTATCATGCGCAATTTACAGATTGTAAATATTCAATCTAGTTTTTGAGATATCTTAATTTTACTGAGCGAATGTATGCAATCAGGATATCGAAAAAACACACTGTACTACTATCCATGCTTTTCGGAGAGGCAGAAAAAACTTTTTGTTCGCAATCGTTTTCAAAGCTAATAATTATGATAATACAAGTTAATTAAATAAAATTCGTCGTAATTTCATTTCGTTTACATAACCCGTTTGGTAGAAATCGATGTTTTTAGTAGGATTTTGGTACATTATAGAAAAATTGGCATATCTTCGAAACTAGAACGAATTTTTACAATCTGCTTTTTGTGTATGATAGGTAACAGTATAGCCTATCATACGCAATTTACAGATTGTAAATATTCAATCTAGTTTTTGAGATATCTTAATTTTACTGAGCGAATGTATGCAATCAGGATATCGAAAAAACACACTGTACTACTATCCATGCTTTTCGGAGAGGCAGAAAAAACTTTTTGTTCGCAATCGTTTTCAAAGCTAATAATTATGATAATACAAGTTAATTAAATAAAATTCGTCGTAATTTCATTTCGTTTACATAACCCGTTTGGTAGAAATCGATGTTTTTAGTAGGATTTTGGTACATTATAGAAAAATTGGCATATCTTCGAAACTAGAACGAATTTTTACAATCTGCTTTTTGTGTATGATAGGTAACAGTATAGCCTATCATACGCAATTTACAGATTGTAAATATTCAATCTAGTTTTTGAGATATCTTAATTTTACTGAGCGAATGTATGCAATCAGGATATCGAAAAAACACACTGTACTACTATCCATGCTTTTCGGAGAGGCAGAAAAAACTTTTTGTTCGCAATCGTTTTCAAAGCTAATAATTATGATAATACAAGTTAATTAAATAAAATTCGTCGTAATTTCATTTCGTTTACATAACCCGTTTGGTAGAAATCGATGTTTTTAGTAGGATTTTGGTACATTATAGAAAAATTGGCATATCTTCGAAACTAGAACGAATTTTTACAATCTGCTTTTTGTGTATGATAGGTAACAGTATAGCCTATCATACGCAATTTACAGATTGTAAATATTCAATCTAGTTTTTGAGATATCTTAATTTTACTGAGCGAATGTATGCAATCAGGATATCGAGAAAACACACTGTACTACTATCCATGCTTTTCGGAGAGGCAGAAAAAACTTTTTGTTCGCAATCGTTTTCAAAGCTAATAATTATGATAATACAAGTTAATTAAATAAAATTCGTCGTAATTTCATTTCGTTTACATAACCCGTTTGGTAGAAATCGATGTTTTTAGTAGGATTTTGGTACATTATAGAAAAATTGGCATATCTTCGAAACTAGAACGAATTTTTACAATCTGCTTTTTGTGTATGATAGGTAACAGTATAGCCTATCATACGCAATTTCAGATTGTAAATATTCAATCTAGTTTTTGAGATATCTTAATTTTACTGAGCGAATGTATGCAATCAGGATATCGAAAAAACACACTGTACTACTATCCATGCTTTTCGGAGAGGCAGAAAAAACTTTTTGTTCGCAATCGTTTTCAAAGCTAATAATTATGATAATACAAGTTAATTAAATAAAATTCGTCGTAATTTCATTTCGTTTACATAACCCGTTTGGTAGAAATCGATGTTTTTAGTAGGATTTTGGTACATTATAGAAAAATTGGCATATCTTCGAAACTAGAACGAATTTTTACAATCTGCTTTTTGTGTATGATAGGTAACAGTATAGCCTATCATACGCAATTTACAGATTGTAAATATTCGATCTAGTTTTTGAAATATCTTAATTTTACTGAGCGAATGTATGCAATCAGGATATCGAAAAAACACACTGTACTACTATCCATGCTTTTCGGAGAGGCAGAAAAAACTTTTTGTTCGCAATCGTTTTCAAAGCTAATAATTATGATAATACAAGTTAATTAAATAAAATTCGTCGTAATTTCATTTCGTTTACATAACCCGTTTGGTAGAAATCGATGTTTTTAGTAGGATTTTGGTACATTATAGAAAAATTGGCATATCTTCGAAACTAGAACGAATTTTTACAATCTGCTTTTTGTGTATGATAGGTAACAGTATAGCCTATCATACGCAATTTACAGATTGTAAATATTCAATCTAGTTTTTGAGATATCTTAATTTTACTGAGCGAATGTATGCAATCAGGATATCGAAAAAACACACTGTACTACTATCCATGCTTTTCGGAGAGGCAGAAAAAACTTTTTGTTCGCAATCGTTTTCAAAGCTAATAATTATGATAATACAAGTTAATTAAATAAAATTCGTCGTAATTTCATTTCGTTTACATAACCCGTTTGGTAGAAATCGATGTTTTTAGTAGGATTTTGGTACATTATAGAAAAATTGGCATATCTTCGAAACTAGAACGAATTTTTACAATCTGCTTTTTGTGTATGATAGGTAACAGTATAGCCTATCATACGCAATTTACAGATTGTAAATATTCAATCTAGTTTTTGAATATCTTAATTTTACTGAGCGAATGTATGCAATCAGGATATCGAAAAAACACACTGTACTACTATCCATGCTTTTCGGAGAGGCAGAAAAAACTTTTTGTTCGCAATCGTTTTCAAAGCTAATGATTATGATAATACAAGTTAATTAAATAAAATTCGTCGTAATTTCATTTCGTTTACATAACCCGTTTGGTAGAAATCGATGTTTTTAGTAGGATTTTGGTACATTATAGAAAAATTGGCATATCTTCGAAACTAGAACGAATTTTTACAATCTGCTTTTTGTGTATGATAGGTAACAGTATAGCCTATCATACGCAATTTACAGATTGTAAATATTCAATCTAGTTTTTGAGATATCTTAATTTTACTGAGCGAATGTATGCAATCAGGATATCGAAAAAACACACTGTACTACTATCCATGCTTTTCGGAGAGGCAGAAAAAACTTTTTGTTCGCAATCGTTTTCAAAGCTAATAATTATGATAATACAAGTTAATTAAATAAAATTCGTCGTAATTTCATTTCGTTTACATAACCCGTTTGGTAGAAATCGATGTTTTTAGTAGGATTTTGGTACATTATAGAAAAATTGGCATATCTTCGAAACTAGAACGAATTTTTACAATCTGCTTTTTGTGTATGATAGGTAACAGTATAGCCTATCATACGCAATTTACAGATTGTAAATATTCAATCTAGTTTTTGAGATATCTTAATTTTACTGAGCGAATGTATGCAATCAGGATATCGAAAAAACACACTGTACTACTATCCATGCTTTTCGGAGAGGCAGAAAAAACTTTTTGTTCGCAATCGTTTTCAAAGCTAATAATTATGATAATACAAGTTAATTAAATAAAATTCGTCGTAATTTCATTTCGTTTACATAACCCGTTTGGTAGAAATCGATGTTTTTAGTAGGATTTTGGTACATTATAGAAAAATTGGCATATCTTCGAAACTAGAACGAATTTTTACAATCTGCTTTTTGTGTATGATAGGTAACAGTATAGCCTATCATACGCAATTTACAGATTGTAAATATTCAATCTAGTTTTTGAGATATCTTAATTTTACTGAGCGAATGTATGCAATCAGGATATCGAGAAAACACACTGTACTACTATCCATGCTTTTCGGAGAGGCAGAAAAAACTTTTTGTTCGCAATCGTTTTCAAAGCTAATAATTATGATAATACAAGTTAATTAAATAAAATTCGTCGTAATTTCATTTCGTTTACATAACCCGTTTGGTAGAAATCGATGTTTTTAGTAGGATTTTGGTACATTATAGAAAAATTGGCATATCTTCGAAACTAGAACGAATTTTTACAATCTGCTTTTTGTGTATGATAGGTAACAGTATAGCCTATCATACGCAATTTACAGATTGTAAATATTCAATCTAGTTTTTGAGATATCTTAATTTTACTGAGCGAATGTATGCAATCAGGATATCGAAAAAACACACTGTACTACTATCCATGCTTTTCGGAGAGGCAGAAAAAACTTTTTGTTCGCAATCGTTTTCAAAGCTAATAATTATGATAATACAAGTTAATTAAATAAAATTCGTCGTAATTTCATTTCGTTTACATAACCCGTTTGGTAGAAATCGATGTTTTTAGTAGGATTTTGGTACATTATAGAAAAATTGGCATATCTTCGAAACTAGAACGAATTTTTACAATCTGCTTTTTGTGTATGATAGGTAACAGTATAGCCTATCATACGCAATTTACAGATTGTAAATATTCGATCTAGTTTTTGAAATATCTTAATTTTACTGAGCGAATGTATGCAATCAGGATATCGAAAAAACACACTGTACTACTATCCATGCTTTTCGGAGAGGCAGAAAAAACTTTTTGTTCGCAATCGTTTTCAAAGCTAATAATTATGATAATACAAGTTAATTAAATAAAATTCGTCGTAATTTCATTTCGTTTACATAACCCGTTTGGTAGAAATCGATGTTTTTAGTAGGATTTTGGTACATTATAGAAAAATTGGCATATCTTCGAAACTAGAACGAATTTTTACAATCTGCTTTTTGTGTATGATAGGTAACAGTATAGCCTATCATACGCAATTTACAGATTGTAAATATTCAATCTAGTTTTTGAGATATCTTAATTTTACTGAGCGAATGTATGCAATCAGGATATCGAAAAAACACACTGTACTACTATCCATGCTTTTCGGAGAGGCAGAAAAAACTTTTTGTTCGCAATCGTTTTCAAAGCTAATAATTATGATAATACAAGTTAATTAAATAAAATTCGTCGTAATTTCATTTCGTTTACATAACCCGTTTGGTAGAAATCGATGTTTTTAGTAGGATTTTGGTACATTATAGAAAAATTGGCATATCTTCGAAACTAGAACAAATTTTTACAATCTGCTTTTTGTGTATGATAGGTAACAGTATAGCCTATCATACGCAATTTACAGATTGTAAATATTCAATCTAGTTTTTGAGATATCTTAATTTTACTGAGCGAATGTATGCAATCAGGATATCGAAAAAACACACTGTACTACTATCCATGCTTTTCGGAGAGGCAGAAAAAACTTTTTGTTCGCAATCGTTTTCAAAGCTAATAATTATGATAATACAAGTTAATTAAATAAAATTCGTCGTAATTTCATTTCGTTTACATAACCCGTTTGGTAGAAATCGATGTTTTTAGTAGGATTTTGGTACATTATAGAAAAATTGGCATATCTTCGAAACTAGAACGAATTTTTACAATCTGCTTTTTGTGTATGATAGGTAACAGTATAGCCTATCATACGCAATTTACAGATTGTAAATATTCAATCTAGTTTTTGAAATATCTTAATTTTACTGAGCGAATGTATGCAATCAGGATATCGAAAAAACACACTGTACTACTATCCATGCTTTTCGGAGAGGCAGAAAAAACTTTTTGTTCGCAATCGTTTTCAAAGCTAATGATTATGATAATACAAGTTAATTAAATAAAATTCGTCGTAATTTCATTTCGTTTACATAACCCGTTTGGTAGAAATCGATGTTTTTAGTAGGATTTTGGTACATTATAGAAAAATTGGCATATCTTCGAAACTAGAACGAATTTTTACAATCTGCTTTTTGTGTATGATAGGTAACAGTATAGCCTATCATGCGCAATTTACAGATTGTAAATATTCAATCTAGTTTTTGAGATATCTTAATTTTACTGAGCGAATGTATGCAATCAGGATATCGAAAAAACACACTGTACTACTATCCATGCTTTTCGGAGAGGCAGAAAAAACTTTTTGTTCGCAATCGTTTTCAAAGCTAATAATTATGATAATACAAGTTAATTAAATAAAATTCGTCGTAATTTCATTTCGTTTACATAACCCGTTTGGTAGAAATCGATGTTTTTAGTAGGATTTTGGTACATTATAGAAAAATTGGCATATCTTCGAAACTAGAACGAATTTTTACAATCTGCTTTTTGTGTATGATAGGTAACAGTATAGCCTATCATACGCAATTTACAGATTGTAAATATTCAATCTAGTTTTTGAGATATCTTAATTTTACTGAGCGAATGTATGCAATCAGGATATCGAAAAAACACACTGTACTACTATCCATGCTTTTCGGAGAGGCAGAAAAAACTTTTTGTTCGCAATCGTTTTCAAAGCTAATAATTATGATAATACAAGTTAATTAAATAAAATTCGTCGTAATTTCATTTCGTTTACATAACCCGTTTGGTAGAAATCGATGTTTTTAGTAGGATTTTGGTACATTATAGAAAAATTGGCATATCTTCGAAACTAGAACGAATTTTTACAATCTGCTTTTTGTGTATGATAGGTAACAGTATAGCCTATCATACGCAATTTACAGATTGTAAATATTCAATCTAGTTTTTGAGATATCTTAATTTTACTGAGCGAATGTATGCAATCAGGATATCGAAAAAACACACTGTACTACTATCCATGCTTTTCGGAGAGGCAGAAAAAACTTTTTGTTCGCAATCGTTTCAAAGCTAATAATTATGATAATACAAGTTAATTAAATAAAATTCGTCGTAATTTCATTTCGTTTACATAACCCGTTTGGTAGAAATCGATGTTTTTAGTAGGATTTTGGTACATTATAGAAAAATTGGCATATCTTCGAAACTAGAACGAATTTTTACAATCTGCTTTTTGTGTATGATAGGTAACAGTATAGCCTATCATACGCAATTTACAGATTGTAAATATTCAATCTAGTTTTTGAGATATCTTAATTTTACTGAGCGAATGTATGCAATCAGGATATCGAAAAACACACTGTACTACTATCCATGCTTTTCGGAGAGGCAGAAAAAACTTTTTGTTCGCAATCGTTTTCAAAGCTAATAATTATGATAATACAAGTTAATTAAATAAAATTCGTCGTAATTTCATGTCGTTTACATAACCCGTTTGGTAGAAATCGATGTTTTTAGTAGGATTTTGGTACATTATAGAAAAATTGGCATATCTTCGAAACTAGAACGAATTTTTACAATCTGCTTTTTGTGTATGATAGGTAACAGTATAGCCTATCATACGCAATTTACAGATTGTAAATATTCGATCTAGTTTTTGAAATATCTTAATTTTACTGAGCGAATGTATGCAATCAGGATATCGAAAAAACACACTGTACTACTAATCCATGCTTTTCGGAGAGGCAGAAAAAACTTTTTGTTCGCAATCGTTTTCAAAGCTAATAATTATGATAATACAAGTTAATTAAATAAAATTCGTCGTAATTTCATTTCGTTTACATAACCCGTTTGGTAGAAATCGATGTTTTTAGTAGGATTTTGGTACATTATAGAAAAATTGGCATATCTTCGAAACTAGAACGAATTTTTACAATCTGCTTTTTGTGTATGATAGGTAACAGAATTTACAGATTGTAAATATTCAATCTAGTTTTTGAGATATCTTAATTTTACTGAGCGAATGTATGCAATCAGGATATCGAAAAAACACACTGTACTACTATCCATGCTTTTCGGAGAGGCAGAAAAAACTTTTTGTTCGCAATCGTTTTCAAAGCTAATAATTATGATAATACAAGTTAATTAAATAAAATTCGTCTAATTTCATTTCGTTTACATAACCCGTTTGGTAGAAATCGATGTTTTTAGTAGGATTTTGGTACATTATAGAAAAATTGGCATATCTTCGAAACTAAAACGAATTTTTACAATCTGCTTTTTGTGTATGATAGGTAACAGTATAGCCTATCATACGCAATTTACAGATTGTAAATATTCAATCTAGTTTTTGAGATATCTTAATTTTACTGAGCGAATGTATGCAATCAGGATATCGAAAAAACACACTGTACTACTATCCATGCTTTTCGGAGAGGCAGAAAAAACTTTTTGTTCGCAATCGTTTTCAAGGCTAATAATTATGATAATACAAGTTAATTAAATAAAATTCGTCGTAATTTCATTTCGTTTACATAACCCGTTTGGTAGAAATCGATGTTTTTAGTAGGATTTTGGTACATTATAGAAAAATTGGCATATCTTCGAAACTAGAACGAATTTTTACAATCTGCTTTTTGTGTATGATAGGTAACAGTATAGCCTATCATGCGCAATTTACAGATTGTAAATATTCAATCTAGTTTTTGAGATATCTTAATTGCAATCAGGATATCGAAAAAACACATTGTACTAGTATCCATGCTTTTCGGAGAGGCAGAAAAAACTTTTTGTTCGCAATCGTTTTCAAAGCTAATAATTATGATAATACAAGTTAATTAAATAAAATTCGTCGTAATTTCATTTCGTTTACATAACCCGTTTGGTAGAAATCGATGTTTCTAGTAGGATTTTGGTACATTATAGAAAAATTGGCATATCTTCGAAACTAGAACGAATTTTTACAATCTGCTTTTTGTGTATGATAGGTAACAGTATAGCCTATCATACGCAATTTACAGATTGTAAATATTCAAACTAGTTTTTGAGATATCTTAATTTTACTGAGCGAATGTATGCAATCAGGATATCGAAAAAACACACTGTACTAGTATCCATGCTTTTCGGAGAGGCAGAAAAAACTTTTTGTTCGCAATCGTTTTCAAAGCTAATAATTATGATAATACAAGTTAATTAAATAAAATTCGTCGTAATTTCATTTCGTTTACATAACCCGTTTGGTAGAAATCGATGTTTTTAGTAGGATTTTGGTACATTATAGAAAAATTGGCATATCTTCGAAACTAGAACGAATTTTTACAATCTGCTTTTTGTGTATGATAGGTAACAGTATAGCCTATCATGCGCAATTTACAGATTGTAAATATTCAATCTAGTTTTTGAGATATCTTAATTGCAATCAGGATATCGAAAAAACACATTGTACTAGTATCCATGCTTTTCGGAGAGGCAGAAAAAACTTTTTGTTCGCAATCGTTTTCAAAGCTAATAATTATGATAATACAAGTTAATTAAATAAAATTCGTCGTAATTTCATTTCGTTTACATAACCCGTTTGGTAGAAATCGATGTTTTTAGTAGGATTTTGGTACATTATAGAAAAATTGGCATATCTTCGAAACTAGAACGAATTTTTACAATCTGCTTTTTGTGTATGATAGGTAACAGTATAGCCTATCATACGCAATTTACAGATTGTAAATATTCAATCTAGTTTTTGAGATATCTTAATTTTACTGAGCGAATGTATGCAATCAGGATATCGAAAAAACACACTGTACTACTATCCATGCTTTTCGGAGAGGCAGAAAAAACTTTTTGTTCGCAATCGTTTTCAAAGCTAATAATTATGATAATACAAGTTAATTAAATAAAATTCGTCTAATTTCATTTCGTTTACATAACCCGTTTGGTAGAAATCGATGTTTTTAGTAGGATTTTGGTACATTATAGAAAAATTGGCATATCTTCGAAACTAAAACGAATTTTTACAATCTGCTTTTTGTGTATGATAGGTAACAGTATAGCCTATCATACGCAATTTACAGATTGTAAATATTCAATCTAGTTTTTGAGATATCTTAATTTTACTGAGCGAATGTATGCAATCAGGATATCGAAAAAACACACTGTACTACTATCCATGCTTTTCGGAGAGGCAGAAAAAACTTTTTGTTCGCAATCGTTTTCAAGGCTAATAATTATGATAATACAAGTTAATTAAATAAAATTCGTCGTAATTTCATTTCGTTTACATAACCCGTTTGGTAGAAATCGATGTTTTTAGTAGGATTTTGGTACATTATAGAAAAATTGGCATATCTTCGAAACTAGAACGAATTTTTACAATCTGCTTTTTGTGTATGATAGGTAACAGTATAGCCTATCATGCGCAATTTACAGATTGTAAATATTCAATCTAGTTTTTGAGATATCTTAATTGCAATCAGGATATCGAAAAAACACATTGTACTAGTATCCATGCTTTTCGGAGAGGCAGAAAAAACTTTTTGTTCGCAATCGTTTTCAAAGCTAATAATTATGATAATACAAGTTAATTAAATAAAATTCGTCGTAATTTCATTTCGTTTACATAACCCGTTTGGTAGAAATCGATGTTTCTAGTAGGATTTTGGTACATTATAGAAAAATTGGCATATCTTCGAAACTAGAACGAATTTTTACAATCTGCTTTTTGTGTATGATAGGTAACAGTATAGCCTATCATACGCAATTTACAGATTGTAAATATTCAAACTAGTTTTTGAGATATCTTAATTTTACTGAGCGAATGTATGCAATCAGGATATCGAAAAAACACACTGTACTAGTATCCATGCTTTTCGGAGAGGCAGAAAAAACTTTTTGTTCGCAATCGTTTTCAAAGCTAATAATTATGATAATACAAGTTAATTAAATAAAATTCGTCGTAATTTCATTTCGTTTACATAACCCGTTTGGTAGAAATCGATGTTTTTAGTAGGATTTTGGTACATTATAGAAAAATTGGCATATCTTCGAAACTAGAACGAATTTTTACAATCTGCTTTTTGTGTATGATAGGTAACAGTATAGCCTATCATGCGCAATTTACAGATTGTAAATATTCAATCTAGTTTTTGAGATATCTTAATTGCAATCAGGATATCGAAAAAACACATTGTACTAGTATCCATGCTTTTCGGAGAGGCAGAAAAAACTTTTTGTTCGCAATCGTTTTCAAAGCTAATAATTATGATAATACAAGTTAATTAAATAAAATTCGTCGTAATTTCATTTCGTTTACATAACCCGTTTGGTAGAAATCGATGTTTTTAGTAGGATTTTGGTACATTATAGAAAAATTGGCATATCTTCGAAACTAGAACGAATTTTTACAATCTGCTTTTTGTGTATGATAGGTAACAGTATAGCCTATCATACGCAATTTACAGATTGTAAATATTCAATCTAGTTTTTGAGATATCTTAATTTTACTGAGCGAATGTATGCAATCAGGATATCGAAAAAACACACTGTACTACTATCCATGCTTTTCGGAGAGGCAGAAAAAACTTTTTGTTCGCAATCGTTTTCAAAGCTAATAATTATGATAATACAAGTTAATTAAATAAAATTCGTCTAATTTCATTTCGTTTACATAACCCGTTTGGTAGAAATCGATGTTTTTAGTAGGATTTTGGTACATTATAGAAAAATTGGCATATCTTCGAAACTAGAACGAATTTTTACAATCTGCTTTTTGTGTATGATAGGTAACAGTATAGCCTATCATACGCAATTTACAGATTGTAAATATTCAATCTAGTTTTTGAGATATCTTAATTTTACTGAGCGAATGTATGCAATCAGGATATCGAAAAAACACACTGTACTACTATCCATGCTTTTCGGAGAGGCAGAAAAAACTTTTTGTTCGCAATCGTTTTCAAAGCTAATAATTATGATAATACAAGTTAATTAAATAAAATTCGTCTAATTTCATTTCGTTTACATAACCCGTTTGGTAGAAATCGATGTTTTTAGTAGGATTTTGGTACATTATAGAAAAATTGGCATATCTTCGAAACTAAAACGAATTTTTACAATCTGCTTTTTGTGTATGATAGGTAACAGTATAGCCTATCATACGCAATTTACAGATTGTAAATATTCAATCTAGTTTTTGAGATATCTTAATTTTACTGAGCGAATGTATGCAATCAGGATATCGAAAAAACACACTGTACTACTATCCATGCTTTTCGGAGAGGCAGAAAAAACTTTTTGTTCGCAATCGTTTTCAAGGCTAATAATTATGATAATACAAGTTAATTAAATAAAATTCGTCGTAATTTCATTTCGTTTACATAACCCGTTTGGTAGAAATCGATGTTTTTAGTAGGATTTTGGTACATTATAGAAAAATTGGCATATCTTCGAAACTAGAACGAATTTTTACAATCTGCTTTTTGTGTATGATAGGTAACAGTATAGCCTATCATGCGCAATTTACAGATTGTAAATATTCAATCTAGTTTTTGAGATATCTTAATTTTACTGAGCGAATGTATGCAATCAGGATATCGAAAAAACACACTGTACTAGTATCCATGCTTTTCGGAGAGGCAGAAAAAACTTTTTGTTCGCAATCGTTTTCAAAGCTAATAATTATGATAATACAAGTTAATTAAATAAAATTCGTCGTAATTTCATTTCGTTTACATAACCCGTTTGGTAGAAATCGATGTTTTTAGTAGGATTTTGGTACATTATAGAAAAATTGGCATATCTTCGAAACTAGAACGAATTTTTACAATCTCCTTTTTGTGTATGATAGGTAACAGTATAGCCTATCATACGCAATTTACAGATTGTAAATATTCAATCTAGTTTTTGAGATATCTTAATTTTACTGAGCGAATGTATGCAATCAGGATATCGAAAAAACACACTGTACTACCATCCATGCTTTTCGGAGAGGCAGAAAAAACTTTTTGTTCGCAATCGTTTTCAAAGCTAATAATTATGATAATACAAGTTAATTAAATAAAATTCGTCGTAATTTCATTTCGTTTACATAACCCGTTTGGTAGAAATCGATGTTTCTAGTAGGATTTTGGTACATTATAGAAAAATTGGCATATCTTCGAAACTAGAACGAATTTTTACAATCTGCTTTTTGTGTATGATAGGTAACAGTATAGCCTATCATACGCAATTTACAGATTGTAAATATTCAAACTAGTTTTTGAGATATCTTAATTTTACTGAGCGAATGTATGCAATCAGGATATCGAAAAAACACACTGTACTAGTATCCATGCTTTTCGGAGAGGCAGAAAAAACTTTTTGTTCGCAATCGTTTTCAAAGCTAATAATTATGATAATACAAGTTAATTAAATAAAATTCGTCGTAATTTCATTTCGTTTACATAACCCGTTTGGTAGAAATCGATGTTTTTAGTAGGATTTTGGTACATTATAGAAAAATTGGCATATCTTCGAAACTAGAACGAATTTTTACAATCTGCTTTTTGTGTATGATAGGTAACAGTATAGCCTATCATGCGAAATTTACAGATTGTAAATATTCAATCTAGTTTTTGAGATATCTTAATTTTACTGAGCGAATGTATGCAATCAGGATATCGAAAAAACACACTGTACTAGTATCCATGCTTTTCGGAGAGGCAGAAAAAACTTTTTGTTCGCAATCGTTTTCAAAGCTAATAATTATGATAATACAAGTTAATTAAATAAAATTCGTCGTAATTTCATTTCGTTTACATAACCCGTTTGGTAGAAATCGATGTTTTTAGTAGGATTTTGGTACATTATAGAAAAATTGGCATATCTTCGAAACTAGAACGAATTTTTACAATCTCCTTTTTGTGTATGATAGGTAACAGTATAGCCTATCATACGCAATTTACAGATTGTAAATATTCAATCTAGTTTTTGAGATATCTTAATTTTACTGAGCGAATGTATGCAATCAGGATATCGAAAAAACACACTGTACCATCCATGCTTTTCGGAGAGGCAGAAAAAACTTTTTGTTCGCAATCGTTTTCAAAGCTAATAATTATGATAATACAAGTTAATTAAATAAAATTCGTCGTAATTTCATTTCGTTTACATAACCCGTTTGGTAGAAATCGATGTTTCTAGTAGGATTTTGGTACATTATAGAAAAATTGGCATATCTTCGAAACTAGAACGAATTTTTACAATCTGCTTTTTGTGTATGATAGGTAACAGTATAGCCTATCATACGCAATTTACAGATTGTAAATATTCAAACTAGTTTTTGAGATATCTTAATTTTACTGAGCGAATGTATGCAATCAGGATATCGAAAAAACACACTGTACTAGTATCCATGCTTTTCGGAGAGGCAGAAAAAACTTTTTGTTCGCAATCGTTTTCAAGCTAATAATTATGATAATACAAGTTAATTAATAAAATTCGTCGTAATTTCATTTCGTTTACATAACCCGTTTGGTAGAAATCGATGTTTTTAGTAGGATTTTGGTACATTATAGAAAAATTGGCATATCTTCGAAACTAGAACGAATTTTTACAATCTGCTTTTTGTGTATGATAGGTAACAGTATAGCCTATCATACGCAATTTACAGATTGTAAATATTCAATCTAGTTTTTGAGATATCTTAATTTTACTGAGCGAATGTATGCAATCAGGATATCGAAAAAACACACTGTACTACTATCCATGCTTTTCGGAGAGGCAGAAAAAACTTTTTGTTCGCAATCGTTTTCAAAGCTAATAATTATGATAATACAAGTTAATTAAATAAAATTCGTCGTAATTTCATTTCGTTTACATAACCCGTTTGGTAGAAATCGATGTTTTTAGTAGGATTTTGGTACATTATAGAAAAATTGGCATATCTTCGAAACTAGAACGAATTTTTACAATCTGCTTTTTGTGTATGATAGGTAACAGTATAGCCTATCATACGCAATTTACAGATTGTAAATATTCAATCTAGTTTTTGAGATATCTTAATTTTACTGAGCGAATGTATGCAATCAGGATATCGAAAAAACACAAACTGTACTACTATCCATGCTTTTCGGAGAGGCAGAAAAAACTTTTTGTTCGCAATCGTTTTCAAAGCTAATAATTATGATAATACAAGTTAATTAAATAAAATTCGTCGTAATTTCATTTCGTTTACATAACCCGTTTGGTAGAAATCGATGTTTTTAGTAGGATTTTGGTACATTATAGAAAAATTGGCATATCTTCGAAACTAGAACGAATTTTTACAATCTGCTTTTTGTGTATGATAGGTAACAGTATAGCCTATCATACGCAATTTACAGATTGTAAATATTCAATCTAGTTTTTGAGATATCTTAATTTTACTGAGCGAATGTATGCAATCAGGATATCGAAAAACACACTGTACTACTATCCATGCTTTTCGGAGAGGCAGAAAAAACTTTTTGTTCGCAATCGTTTTCAAAGCTAATAATTATGATAATACAAGTTAATTAAATAAAATTCGTCTAATTTCATTTCGTTTACATAACCCGTTTGGTAGAAATCGATGTTTTTAGTAGGATTTTGGTACATTATAGAAAAATTGGCATATCTTCGAAACTAGAACGAATTTTTACAATCTGCTTTTTGTGTATGATAGGTAACAGTATAGCCTATCATACGCAATTTACAGATTGTAAATATTCAATCTAGTTTTTGAGATATCTTAATTTTACTGAGCGAATGTATGCAATAAGGATATCGAAAAAACACACTGTACTACTATCCATGCTTTTCGGAGAGGCAGAAAAAACTTTTTGTTCGCAATCGTTTTCAAAGCTAATAATTATGATAATACAAGTTAATTAAATAAAATTCGTCGTAATTTCATTTCGTTTACATAACCCGTTTGGTAGAAATCGATGTTTTTAGTAGGATTTTGGTACATTATAGAAAAATTGGCATATCTTCGAAACTAGAACGAATTTTTACAATCTGCTTTTTGTGTATGATAGGTAACAGTATAGCCTATCATACGCAATTTACAGATTGTAAATATTCAATCTAGTTTTTGAGATATCTTAATTTTACTGAGCGAATGTATGCAATCAGGATATCGAAAAAACACACTGTACTACTATCCATGCTTTTCGGAGAGGCAGAAAAAACTTTTTGTTCGCAATCGTTTTCAAAGCTAATAATTATGATAATACAAGTTAATTAAATAAAATTCGTCGTAATTTCATTTCGTTTACATAACCCGTTTGGTAGAAATCGATGTTTTTAGTAGGATTTTGGTACATTATAGAAAAATTGGCATATCTTCGAAACTAGAACGAATTTTTACAATCTGCTTTTTGTGTATGATAGGTAACAGTATAGCCTATCATACGCAATTTACAGATTGTAAATATTCAATCTAGTTTTTGAGATATCTTAATTTTACTGAGCGAATGTATGCAATCAGGATATCGAAAAAACACACTGTACTACTATCCATGCTTTTCGGAGAGGCAGAAAAAACTTTTTGTTCGCAATCGTTTTCAAAGCTAATAATTATGATAATACAAGTTAATTAAATAAAATTCGTCGTAATTTCATTTCGTTTACATAACCCGTTTGGTAGAAATCGATGTTTTTAGTAGGATTTTGGTACATTCGCAATCGTTTTCAAAGCTAATAATTATGATAATACAAGTTAATTAAATAAAATTCGTCGTAATTTCATTTCGTTTACATAACCCGTTTGGTAGAAATCGATGTTTTTAGTAGGATTTTGGTACATTCGCAATCGTTTTCAAAGCTAATAATTATGATAATACAAGTTAATTAAATAAAATTCGTCGTAATTTCATTTCGTTTACATAACCCGTTTGGTAGAAATCGATGTTTTTAGTAGGATTTTGGTACATTATAGAAAAATTGGCATATCTTCGAAACTAGAACGAATTTTTACAATCTGCTTTTTGTGTATGATAGGTAACAGTATAGCCTATCATACGCAATTTACAGATTGTAAATATTCAATCTAGTTTTTGAGATATCTTAATTTTACTGAGCGAATGTATGCAATCAGGATATCGAAAAAACACACTGTACTACTATCCATGCTTTTCGGAGAGGCAGAAAAAACTTTTTGTTCGCAATCGTTTTCAAAGCTAATAATTATGATAATACAAGTTAATTAAATAAAATTCGTCGTAATTTCATTTCGTTTACATAACCCGTTTGGTAGAAATCGATGTTTTTATTAGGATTTTGGTACATTATAGAAAAATTGGCATATCTTCGAAACTAGAACGAATTTTTACAATCTGCTTTTTGTGTATGATAGGTAACAGTATAGCCTATCATACGCAATTTACAGATTGTAAATATTCAATCTAGTTTTTGAGATATCTTAATTTTACTGAGCGAATGTATGCAATCAGGATATCGAAAAAACACACTGTACTACTATCCATGCTTTTCGGAGAGGCAGAAAAAACTTTTTGTTCGCAATCGTTTTCAAAGCTAATAATTATGATAATACAAGTTAATTAAATAAAATTCGTCGTAATTTCATTTCGTTTACATAACCCGTTTGGTAGAAATCGATGTTTTTAGTAGGATTTTGGTACATTATAGAAAAATTGGCATATCTTCGAAACTAGAACGAATTTTTACAATCTGCTTTTTGTGTATGATAGGTAACAGTATAGCCTATCATACGCAATTTACAGATTGTAAATATTCGATCTAGTTTTTGAGATATCTTAATTTTACTGAGCGAATGTATGCAATCAGGATATCGAAAAAACACACTGTACTAGTATCCATGCTTTTCGGAGAGGCAGAAAAAACTTTTTGTTCGCAATCGTTTTCAAAGCTAATAATTATGATAATACAAGTTAATTAAATAAAATTCGTCGTAATTTCATTTCGTTTACATAACCCGTTTGGTAGAAATCGATGTTTTTAGTAGGATTTTGGTACATTATAGAAAAATTGGCATATCTTCGAAACTAGAACGAATTTTTACAATCTGCTTTTTGTGTATGATAGGTAACAGTATAGCCTATCATACGCAATTTACAGATTGTAAATATTCAATCTAGTTTTTGAGATATCTTAATTTTACTGAGCGAATGTATGCAATCAGGATATCGAAAAAACACACTGTACTACTATCCATGCTTTTCGGAGAGGCAGAAAAAACTTTTTGTTCGCAATCGTTTTCAAAGCTAATAATTATGATAATACAAGTTAATTAAATAAAATTCGTCGTAATTTCATTTCGTTTACATAACCCGTTTGGTAGAAATCGATGTTTTTAGTAGGATTTTGGTACATTATAGAAAAATTGGCATATCTTCGAAACTAGAACGAATTTTTACAATCTGCTTTTTGTGTATGATAGGTAACAGTATAGCCTATCATACGCAATTTACAGATTGTAAATATTCAATCTAGTTTTTGAGATATCTTAATTTTACTGAGCGAATGTATGCAATCAGGATATCGAAAAAACACACTGTACTACTATCCATGCTTTTCGGAGAGGCAGAAAAAACTTTTTGTTCGCAATCGTTTTCAAAGCTAATAATTATGATAATACAAGTTAATTAAATAAAATTCGTCGTAATTTCATTTCGTTTACATAACCCGTTTGGTAGAAATCGATGTTTTTAGTAGGATTTTGGTACATTATAGAAAAATTGGCATATCTTCGAAACTAGAACGAATTTTTACAATCTGCTTTTTGTGTATGATAGGTAACAGTATAGCCTATCATACGCAATTTACAGATTGTAAATATTCAATCTAGTTTTTGAGATATCTTAATTTTACTGAGCGAATGTATGCAATCAGGATATCGAAAAAACACACTGTACTAGCATCCATGCTTTTCGGAGAGGCAGAAAAAACTTTTTGTTCGCAATCGTTTTCAAAGCTAATAATTATGATAATACAAGTTAATTAAATAAAATTCGTCGTAATTTCATTTCGTTTACATAACCCGTTTGGTAGAAATCGATGTTTTTAGTAGGATTTTGGTACATTATAGAAAAATTGGCATATCTTCGAAACTAGAACGAATTTTTACAATCTGCTTTTTGTGTATGATAGGTAACAGTATAGCCTATCATACGCAATTTACAGATTGTAAATATTCAATCTAGTTTTTGAGATATCTTAATTTTACTGAGCGAATGTATGCAATCAGGATATCGAAAAAACACACTGTACTACTATCCATGCTTTTCGGAGAGGCAGAAAAAACTTTTTGTTCGCAATCGTTTTCAAAGCTAATAATTATGATAATACAAGTTAATTAAATAAAATTCGTCGTAATTTCATTTCGTTTACATAACCCGTTTGGTAGAAATCGATGTTTTTAGTAGGATTTTGGTACATTCGCAATCGTTTTCAAAGCTAATAATTATGATAATACAAGTTAATTAAATAAAATTCGTCGTAATTTCATTTCGTTTACATAACCCGTTTGGTAGAAATCGATGTTTTTAGTAGGATTTTGGTACATTA
This sequence comes from Tipula helvola, assembly GCA_963556165.1. NCBI lineage: Eukaryota > Metazoa > Arthropoda > Insecta > Diptera > Tipulidae > Tipula > Tipula helvola. Next base: position 26,426 of record CAUVYM010000750.1, read on the forward strand.
TAGAAAAATTGGCATATCTTCGAAACTAGAACGAATTTTTACAATCTGCTTTTTGTGTATGATAGGTAACAGTATAGCCTATCATACGCAATTTACAGATTGTAAATATTCAATCTAGTTTTTGAGATATCTTAATTTTACTGAGCGAATGTATGCAATCAGGATATCGAAAAAACACACTGTACTAGCATCCATGCTTTTCGGAGAGGCAGAAAAAACTTTTTGTTCGCAATCGTTTTCAAAGCTAATAATTATGATAATACAAGTTAATTAAATAAAATTCGTCGTAATTTCATTTCGTTTACATAACCCGTTTGGTAGAAATCGATGTTTTTAGTAGGATTTTGGTACATTATAGAAAAATTGGCATATCTTCGAAACTAGAACGAATTTTTACAATCTGCTTTTTGTGTATGATAGGTAACAGTATAGCCTATCATACGCAATTTACAGATTGTAAATATTCAATCTAGTTTTTGAGATATCTTAATTTTACTGAGCGAATGTATGCAATCAGGATATCGAAAAAACACACTGTACTAGTATCCATGCTTTTCGGAGAGGCAGAAAAAACTTTTTGTTCGCAATCGTTTTCAAAGCTAATAATTATGATAATACAAGTTAATTAAATAAAATTCGTCGTAATTTCATTTCGTTTACATAACCCGTTTGGTAGAAATCGATGTTTTTAGTAGGATTTTGGTACATTATAGAAAAATTGGCATATCTTCGAAACTAGAACGAATTTTTACAATCTGCTTTTTGTGTATGATAGGTAACAGTATAGCCTATCATACGCAATTTACAGATTGTAAATATTCAATCTAGTTTTTGAGATATCTTAATTTTACTGAGCGAATGTATGCAATCAGGATATCGAAAAAACACACTGTACTACTATCCATGCTTCTCGGAGAGGCAGAAAAAACTTTTTGTTCGCAATCGTTTTCAAAGCTAATAATTATGATAATACAAGTTAATTAAATAAAATTCGTCGTAATTTCATTTCGTTTACATAACCCGTTTGGTAGAAATCGATGTTTTTAGTAGGATTTTGGTACATTATAGAAAAATTGGCATATCTTCGAAACTAGAACGAATTTTTACAATCTGCTTTTTGTGTATGATAGGTAACAGTATAGCCTATCATACGCAATTTACAGATTGTAAATATTCAATCTAGTTTTTGAGATATCTTAATTTTACTGAGCGAATGTATGCAATCAGGATATCGAAAAAACACACTGTACCCATGCTTTTCGGAGAGGCAGAAAAAACTTTTTGTTCGCAATCGTTTTCAAAGCTAATAATTATGATAATACAAGTTAATTAAATAAAATTCGTCGTAATTTCATTTCGTTTACATAACCCGTTTGGTAGAAATCGATGTTTTTAGTAGGATTTTGGTACATTATAGAAAAATTGGCATATCTTCGAAACTAGAACGAATTTTTACAATCTGCTTTTTGTGTATGATAGGTAACAGTATAGCCTATCATACGCAATTTACAGATTGTAAATATTCATTCTAGTTTTTGAGATATCTTAATTTTACTGAGCGAATGTATGCAATCAGGATATCGAAAAAACACACTGTACTACTTCGGAGAGGCAGAAAAAACTTTTTGTTCGCAATCGTTTTCAAAGCTAATAATTATGATAATACAAGTTAATTAAATAAAATTCGTCGTAATTTCATTTCGTTTACATAACCCGTTTGGTAGAAATCGATGTTTTTAGTAGGATTTTGGTACATTCGCAATCGTTTTCAAGCTAATAATTATGATAATACAAGTTAATTAAATAAAATTCGTCGTAATTTCATTTCGTTTACATAACCCGTTTGGTAGAAATCGATGTTTTTAGTAGGATTTTGGTACATTATAGAAAAATTGGCATATCTTCGAAACTAGAACGAATTTTTACAATCTGCTTTTTGTGTATGATAGGTAACAGTATAGCCTATCATACGCAATTTACAGATTGTAAATATTCAATCTAGTTTTTGAGATATCTTAATTTTACTGAGCGAATGTATGCAATCAGGATATCGAAAAAACACACTGTACTAGTATCCATGCTTTTCGGAGAGGCAGAAAAAACTTTTTGTTCGCAATCGTTTTCAAAGCTAATAATTATGATAATACAAGTTAATTAAATAAAATTCGTCGTAATTTCATTTCGTTTACATAACCCGTTTGGTAGAAATCGATGTTTTTAGTAGGATCGGTACATTATAGAAAAATTGGCATATCTTCGAAACTAGAACGAATTTTTACAATCTGCTTTTTGTGTATGATAGGTAACAGTATAGCCTATCATACGCAATTTACAGATTGTAAATATTCAATCTAGTTTTTGAGATATCTTAATTTTACTGAGCGAATGTATGCAATCAGGATATCGAAAAAACACACTGTACTACTTAGAACGAATATAGAACGAATTTTTACAATCTGCTTTTTGTGTATGATAGGTAACAGTATAGCCTATCATACGCAATTTACAGATTGTAAATATTCAATCTAGTTTTTGAGATATCTTAATTTTACTGAGCGAATGTATGCAATCAGGATATCGAAAAAACACACTGTACTAGTATCCATGCTTTTCGGAGAGGCAGAAAAAACTTTTTGTTCGCAATCGTTTTCAAAGCTAATAATTATGATAATACAAGTTAATTAAATAAAATTCGTCGTAATTTCATTTCGTTTACATAACCCGTTTGGTAGAAATCGATGTTTTTAGTAGGATTTTGGTACATTATAGAAAAATTGGCATATCTTCGAAACTAGAACGAATTTTTACAATCTGCTTTTTGTGTATGATAGGTAACAGTATAGCCTATCATACGCAATTTACAGATTGTAAATATTCAATCTAGTTTTTGAGATATCTTAATTTTACTGAGCGAATGTATGCAATCAGGATATCGAAAAAACACACTGTACTACTATCCATGCTTTTCGGAGAGGCAGAAAAAACTTTTTGTTCGCAATCGTTTTCAAAGCTAATAATTATGATAATACAAGTTAATTAAATAAAATTCGTCGTAATTTCATTTCGTTTACATAACCCGTTTGGTAGAAATCGATGTTTTTAGTAGGATTTTGGTACATTATAGAAAAATTGGCATATCTTCGAAACTAGAACGAATTTTTACAATCTGCTTTTTGTGTATGATAGGTAACAGTATAGCCTATCATACGCAATTTACAGATTGTCAGATTGTAAATATTCAATCTAGTTTTTGAGATATCTTAATTTTACTGAGCGAATGTATGCAATCAGGATATCGAAAAAACACACTGTACTACTATCCATGCTTTTCGGAGAGGCAGAAAAAACTTTTTGTTCGCAATCGTTTTCAAAGCTAATAATTATGATAATACAAGTTAATTAAATAAAATTCGTCGTAATTTCATTTCGTTTACATAACCCGTTTGGTAGAAATCGATGTTTTTAGTAGGATTTTGGTACATTATAGAAAAATTGGCATATCTTCGAAACTAGAACGAATTTTTACAATCTGCTTTTTGTGTATGATAGGTAACAGTATAGCCTATCATACGCAATTTACAGATTGTAAATATTCAATCTAGTTTTTGAGATATCTTAATTTTACTGAGCGAATGTATGCAATCAGGATATCGAAAAAACACACTGTACTAGTATCCATGCTTTTCGGAGAGGCAGAAAAAACTTTTTGTTCGCAATCGTTTTCAAAGCTAATAATTATGATAATACAAGTTAATTAAATAAAATTCGTCGTAATTTCATTTCGTTTACATAACCCGTTTGGTAGAAATCGATGTTTTTAGTAGGATCGGTACATTATAGAAAAATTGGCATATCTTCGAAACTAGAACGAATTTTTACAATCTGCTTTTTGTGTATGATAGGTAACAGTATAGCCTATCATACGCAATTTACAGATTGTAAATATTCAATCTAGTTTTTGAGATATCTTAATTTTACTGAGCGAATGTATGCAATCAGGATATCGAAAAAACACACTGTACTACTTAGAACGAATATAGAACGAATTTTTACAATCTGCTTTTTGTGTATGATAGGTAACAGTATAGCCTATCATACGCAATTTACAGATTGTAAATATTCAATCTAGTTTTTGAGATATCTTAATTTTACTGAGCGAATGTATGCAATCAGGATATCGAAAAAACACACTGTACTAGTATCCATGCTTTTCGGAGAGGCAGAAAAAACTTTTTGTTCGCAATCGTTTTCAAAGCTAATAATTATGATAATACAAGTTAATTAAATAAAATTCGTCGTAATTTCA
>CAUVYM010000751.1:0-60278 GCA_963556165.1 Tipula helvola
ACCCCAAAAACCCTAAATTATAAAATTGTGCTCTGAGTGCGGTTCTTGATACTTCTTATGATAGGTTTCGGATCCTGAAATTACTATTCAAACGAGCATTGACATTGTGTCATTAATTTCAAACTTTTAATAGAAAAGACGATTTTTTGAAAATCAAGTAACTATAGAAATTAGCTAATTTTGCGACAAAAAAAATCTTAATCTACAATTGTGCTCTGATTGTGGTTTTTTGTACCTCTATAAAGGTATATGCAGTTGTTGTGCCATAACGCGCATTTAGATTGTTTGATTTTTTCTACACATTTCAAAGAAAATTAATTTTTTTCTGAAAATCACCTTAATTAGCAAATTCTGAGCCATAAAATTGTCACGATTTCTAGACTAGCTCGTAATCGTTTATCAAAATAATATGTTTACAGAGCTTTCGGGCGGTCAATTTTGCTAAAACAAACTTATGCGAACTAATTTAGTGCGAGATGAGATCTTTATGTGGCTATTGCCACAAATCGTTGGGATGTCCCACATCCCATGAGAGATGTCTCAAAGCCAGGCATTAAAGCTAACCCTTACAGATTTTAATGGAAAATATGAGTTTGAAAATTAATACGATTAGTTGAAATGATTAAAAATTTTGTTGTTGTTAGTTAGCACGCCCAATGCAAGCATTTTCTTTAGGTCTTAATATCCTTCACATGAAATATTCCTATTTGGTTACCACTTTCATCGACAAGTTTGTATGCGACATTACTAACGGGTTCTTTAATAAATGCCATTTTGAAATTCGGAATTTTTGAGTTGCATCGCTTTGACAAAAATTCCTTACAAACACTTGTTGGCCAGCTGAGAACTTTCGTTTGCGACTACGCAAATTATAACTGTTTGAATGTTTGTTATATAATTTACGCAAATTCTCTAAGACAGTTTTCTGAGCGAGTAGCAGTTTATCTGCGTTGGTCAACTAAATTTCATTGTCCTCCAAACTGTTTAATTGGCGAAGTAAACCATAATGAGATCCATACGAAATGTGATGTTGTCCAAACACCATGGAACTATGGGGAGAATACTTAGGGGTTAACATATTGTGTTTGATATTGTATTTGAGTAAAAATTCATGAAAGACTTTGGACGTAAATTGTTTACCATTGTCACTCAAAATTTGTTCAGACACGGAGAATACATTTAAGACACGATTCTCTAAAAATTTCACGACTTTTTTACTGGTATAGCATCTCTCATAGGTTCAAGGAGAACAGAACGACTAAACTGGTCTAAAACGACTAATAGGTAACAGTTTCCTAGCTTGGAACGAGGATATGGCCCCATAAAATCAAGTAATAGGGCGTTCATCGCCGCTGGGAGACCTTTGGAAAAGAACGGCCGCCACATCAGACATAGAAGCATCGCACTGAATAGAGAACGGCTGACCCCAATCGGGGTTGCAGAGAACAGGAGCCGTGGATAGAGCCAGCTTTAACTTCTCAAAATACTTCTGAGCCATGTCATTCCACTCAAATTTTCGGTTCTTTTTTAACAAATTGGTGAGCGGTGTTGCTAGTTCGGAATAACCACGGATAAATCTGCGATAATACCTTGACATGCCCAGAAATCTCCTGATTTGCTTAACGTTTTTAGGAGCAGGGTAGGCTGAAATACCAGATACTTTGGAGGAATCTACCCTGAGTACACCATCACCGACGTTATACCCCAGGTACCGGATTTCTTTAAGGAGGAATTTACTCTTCTCGACGTTTATAGTCAGGCCGGCCTTCTTAAGTAATTCGGCAACTCTACTCAACAACATAACGTTTCGGCGGCAATCAAGAGGTCGTCTAGGTATACAAGGACCTGTGAGTGCAACTCGTGAGGTATCACCCGATGCATCAGACGACACATAGTCGGGAGAGCATTACAGAGTCCGAAAGGCATCACTGTGAATTGGTATAGTGGTCACCCGGAGACAGTGTGAAGGCTGTCTTATCCCTTGAGCCCTCGTCCAATGGGATTTGCCAGAAGGCATCCTTAAGATCAATACTAGATATAAATCTAGTCTTGTTCAGACGCCCCAGAAATTCATTTATAAGAAGCGAAGGATAAGCATCCTTCACCGTCACCGCGTTCACATTTCTTGCGTCCAAGTAAAATCGGACTCTGGTCATCGGGGAACTCCACGAGGTGCTACTCTCCTCTATGACACCCAGGGCCAGCATCCGATCGAGTTCCTTACCAATCTGAGCTTCAACAACGAGAGACACATCGTGATACCTTTGCTTGATTGGTTTGGCATCGCCGACATCAATTACATGTTTAACAAGTTGCGTTCGATCCAGACCAAGCAAAATGGAAGATGGGAACTGTCGCTTAACGGATTCTAACTGCTGAAACTGAATGGGAGTCAATTGATGTAGAAACGGTTCTCTATCAATTAACAGATGCCTCCGATACGACGCGTGGAGAAGAGTAAATCAGTGGACAAATAAAATTAGAGAATCGCCAAAATCGGTGTTAGGTTTGGAGCTAAGTGCAGAGTTAAATAATTTGTTTGACCAGCAAACGTTATTGGTACTCTTACATGACCAATTATTTGTTCGACAGCCCCATTTGCTGTCTTAATCGTTGAAGGAAGATGACGAAAATGCACAGTAGGGTCTTTGAGGATCTCCTCGCAATTTTTCCCAAGTACCGATACATTGGTACCGCTATCCAATAAACCTCTTAGCTTCTAACCAAGTAACTCAACTTCCGCGTAAGGGATTTGCGTAAATTAAACTAATGAATAGATCGGGAACTACGATTAAATTTAAAATTTGGATACTTTACTTGAGATTGGCGATATTTTGGAATACCATGTTTTTCGTCTATGGGCGCTTCAAGATCGAACGAAACCCGTCGCCTCTTGGTTGTTTTGTTTGTGTCATTTGTGGGTCGGGGGGAATCATCTTTGAGACGTTCACCCCCTCCTTCAAGTTTCCCCAAATCATTTTACAATTTGGGCACTGAGTCTTAATAACTTCGGGAGTCCCACAACCAAAACAGAAGGTGTGTATTATTCGGTAATTACAATTTTTAAAGAAATGTCCTATTTATCGACAATTCCAACAATGCTTAACTACTTGAGTTTCAATTGGTGGAGGTAAAGCTCTATGGGTTTTTAAGGTTTGTTGTGATGCAATAGCGTTAAGCGGTATGGGGTTGTGGTATGGGATTATTAAGAAAGCACGGACTATGAGTAGAATAATCCATACTATGGTGAGGGTCATAATATGTATTACCAGGATTATAATGAGGTTGTATTGATGGAATGAAATTAGGAGGTTGATTTTGATAAATTGCTGAATTTTGTATGGCGCTTTGAGTTACTGAACTGCAGTTTATCGGTTTTGAAACTAACTGACCATGATTTGTATTGGTAATGTATCTATTATTGATTTATTGCGGATCTTGCACCACCTCGATCTCACTGACATGTCTCCGTGACTCACAGTACAGTTCTGGTAATATACGGTTACGTGTCCACGCATCCTCGTATGCGACACATTGACGAACCAGTTCATCGAGAGTCTGAAACTGCGCGACAACCAGTTGATCTTGTAGCCCCGGGCGCTTGTTTTGAGTGAGAATGAAAATAAGATCGGAATCGGGCATACGGGTTTCCAATTGCAACGACATATAGATAAGATCGAATTGTAAAAGTCTATAAATTTTTCGTGGGGCCGTTGTTTCTTGGATTCAATTCCGCGGCGGATTTCTAGATCGGTTCCCCTATCCGAAAATCTTTTGATATTTTCTGATTTAAGAAATGTACACTCTACATTTCCGTGGCGTTGAATGAAATCCCAGTACCAATCTACTGTTATGCCTTTGAGAAAATAACTCATATCATTTGAGATTTGTTGCAAATGAACACAGTTAATCATGGCTTGATGTTCCACCATACGAATAAACCTCTTTACGTATTTCTTCGTTTTAGTAATGGGTACCTCTGGTCTGTGAGTCTGGCCGAGACCGACTGTAGCAGGAAGTATTGGTCCAACGCGAAAAGGCCCAGGTTGGTTATCTGGTTTAGCATTCTGTTCCGTTACGATATTCGAAGAAACCACACGTTGATTCACTGCTGCGGATACATGTTGCGATTGATCTTGAGACATTGGTGAGGTATTTATAGATTGAGAATCCTCGGAGGAATCATCAGAGTGTCTGCTAGATTCATCAACTTGTTCTTTTTCGTGCGACAGTTTTAATGTTTCTAATTTTGTAATAGATTCGTTCAGATCATCGTTTTCCTGGTCTAATTTTTGAAGGAACTCAATTAAGCGCGTACATTTTTCCTTCAGCTCAGCAACTGCTGATTCTACCGCTTTTGAATATTCAATTCTAAACAACCTACCACTAATATGAAGTAAACTCGAATGAAATTCATCAACACGTATATCCCCTTTCGTATTCCGCAATTCAATGGCATTTTCGATTTCGAAATAGATTTGCCTAAATTTAAGAGAAATTTCATGTACTTCACTTTTGGGATTTTTCCGTGCAAGACGAAGAGGCCTATTCGGGATTAACACCGGATGAGCATTTTCTTCCTCCAAGCGTTTTAAAAGTTCTTTAAGATTATCTAATGGGTAATCCCCGATAATATTTCGAACCGCGCACTCCAGTTCAAATTCGTCGTAAGCCAAATATTCTGGATTCATCATGTATTTCGACTTTCCATTATTAAAATAAAATTAAGTCAAAAATAGACCGAAAAAAATACTATACGAGAATTAATTATGCTAAGTTGGTCTTATAATCAACAACCAATATAATGTTAATAACTTGAGAATGAAAAATCTAGTTTGTTAATGATTAATTACGTGAGAACAATTGATTATCGAAATTTGAAATTATTATCTAATTAATGTATACGAATTTTGTTTTAAATGTATTATTCACAGAATAATGAAGATGATCATCAAGGCGGTAAAAGTAAAATAATTTTATCTTAAACTGAATTGCCAATCTTTTATTTAAAATTGATTGCCAGTGTTCGTGGTGAAAGGATGAAAAAAAATTAATTAAATAATGAATCTGAAATCCAATGAAACTCAAAACTATTCCTAAACAACAGGATTCTCATTGTTTCAGTTCACTACAGACTAAACATACCCCCTTATTCGACATGCACTCAAAACCATTAGGGAAATAACTTGCGTGGATACAAATAGTAGCAAATGATGGAAGCAAAAATTAAGTTAACGCTAAAATCGACAAAATAGGATTACTATCCTAGAATTAGGCAAATCTTAATTCAAGCTTATCATCATAACTGGTATATAAAAACTAGAACATAAATAATAACGCACAAATTTTAAATTTATGAATAATCAATATTTATAAATAACTAAGTCAAAACTTAACAGGATTTAGTATTCTATAGACTGATATTTCATAAACATAAATGTTGCTAGATAGGAAAAAAAAAAAAAAAAACATGAAATTTGTTTGAACACCACAGTTAAGAACAGTGAAGCTTATTATAAGAATAATAATGTGATAGAAAAATAAATTGGAACAAATAATAAAACCGAGTTTGGGCGCTACTGTTACGATTTCTAGACTAGCTAGTAATAGTTTACAGAAATAATATGTTTACAGAGCTTTCGGGCGGTCAATTTTGCTAAAACAAACTTATGCGAACTAATTTAGTGCGAGATGAAATCTTTATGTGGCTATTGCCACAAAATCTAAAATCTGCAATTATGCTTCGATTGTTGTTTTTAATACCTGTAATGGTAGGTTTCGAAACCTGTAATTTGATTATATTTCAACAGGAGTATTATCAAATTTTAATCTCGGATATATCATAATAAAATAAAACGGGGTGCACTTTGAAATACCTGATTATTATTATGTAGCCTGCAACCTAATCGATAATCCTATGTAGCCTCCACCTAATCCTACACCAAAATATAAAGTCAATGCCTATCTAGCCACAATGCATAATATGTATGTAAAACACATCAAAAACTTATTCTATTATAAACACATTCCTCAATCTAAACAACCCTGTAAATATAATCTGCCAAGCTGCAATAAACTAAATTCACCATACAAATACATACAACCGATAGTTAAGGGATACAGTTTCCAAATATGCAAAAATTCGTAAGAACAAAATCGATTAAAGCAATAAATTACAATACACAAGATGAAACAACAAAAACAATATTAACGCAAAACTTTTCTTAAGTAATATTAGTTAAGTTTAACACAAAAAAAGCAAACTTATATTTGTTTAAAATTATAAATTTTAATTTTTATGTTTTCCAAAAAAAATAAAAAAAACTTTTCTAACAAATGTTTAAACAAATTTTACGACTTGGAAAAAGTTTAAATTCCTTATAAGTTTACTATAGCTTTTTGTGCACATACATTATCGAGATACATATGTATTTGTGTACGGTTCTTCACAAAAATAAAATTTTAAAAATAATTTTCTCTAATTTAATTACAGAATCGTTATTTGTAGAGTTTTACGAGGTGTATGCCTGCATACCTACATGTAAACATATATAAAATATTGCAAACTGTGAATTTTTATTTTTATTTTTTCTAAAATCGATGAAAAAGCTGAAAATGTTTAATTGATATACAATTTACTATATGTACGCGACTATATATCGTTGCAATACAATAACAGCAAAAAATCAACTAAATATCTATAAACGTGACCCCCTTAGAGCTTTCATGTCAATAACGCGATTGAACGATTAAACATATTTTTTCGTGGTAGCATACCACTCAAATGTATATATGTTATATGTTACGGCAACGCGATTTCTATATGTTGCATTCCGCAACAATACACAAAAAACAATTTGGATTTGGTATTTTGTTAGCGCGCACAATTTTTTTTATTTGTAGTTTTCTATATTTGATTAAAGATTAGAATTTCAATTTTCATTATAAAAACTGTCACTAATAATTTAACATTTTGATACGTCAATATTTTGTCCAGATTTTATGTTTAAAATACATATTACAAAAAAACATGTATTTGGGTCGTTTTGAGTGATGGCCTAATCTGATATGTTGAAAAATTGTGTTGGATTATAGGCAAGGTGGCCAATTGCAAAATTTTGAAAGAATTGGAATAATCGATTTTGACCAAAATTTGTGAAATTTATGGGATCGTTTCGGATGTTACTTATTTGTCTTTTTAACAAACATTATGTAAAACGCGACCAAGATTGAATTTTTGTGATATGCGATGCTATTAGTCCTTATTCTGGAACTTTTCTATGCTGGTGTCACATTTGTAGTTTTTGTTAGTAAAAAATTCCCGCAGTAATTTGTATAATATAATAGTTTTTGATGTTCGAGGTCATAAACATACATTTTGTAAAATTCCCTTAGGCTAAAAATAAATTGTTTCTATTATAAAAGCATTCCAGCCAGTGGCGTATTACTGCACAGGTGGTAGGGATGGTCACTGCAGGCCCTGCTGTCTGAAGACAAGGGCCCTCAAACTCGTTATATCACATCTTTTTAAATAAATTGCCTCTATTTTGATGATATAATGAAATAAATTATTATTAATAAATGTTGCTCATTTGCAACACATGCGGGATGTTTTAACACATAAATTATAGGACTTCAAAATTTTTTTTTTCAGTTTCAAAATACCTCTCTAATTAAAATTGGTGTCCAATTTTATTAATTAAGATAGTAACTTTAGAGTAATTATAATTTGTAATACATTTGAAACAAAATTACTCTCTTTATTCTCCATAAATACAAAAAAGTAAGAAGGTGAGCAGAACTTAACACAAATTGCATTCAACAAAATGGCAAGAAAAAAATTAGCGTAAAAGTGTTATTTACGTCAGGTAAACATACATATACATCAATCCTAGTAGCTATTCTGGCTTTTTAGGCAGCCAATAGCCTTTTAGTATAGCTTCAGAAAGAATAATTACTCCTAGCAGACAATTAACGTTCTAGCAGATTCGAAATTAAATCAATAAGCAATTTCAAATATTTGCGGCCAAGCTCACTCTTTTACTGTACAGCCTAAAAATAGTTGCAAAATAGTTTTCATGTTTTTTTAAATACTCAAAAGTTTTCTCTCACCCTAAGAAAAATAGCGTACGCCAGTAAGTAATTATTAAATGGCATGATCTGACGCACTAACTTTAAATGGCAGTAAAATTTCAAAAAATTAACCAATAAGTCAGTAAAATGGTAAATACGGTAAACCAGTAACTTAGTTGTTACATAAATAAATAGATTAAATTGTAATGAACATCGACAAATATTATCATAAATCACAACTACATATTCAAATATGTATATATTGCCTTTTATAATAAAAATTAAAAAATTAAACGCCATTGTTTCTTTAAATTTTCCTCGTTGAATACTAAAAACTTTCAGTTTCTTAAAATTCTTGAGATACCTTTCTTAAATTCTTCTCCATTCGTCTTTTTTAAAAAAAATAAAGAGAAGAGTTTGATTTAAAGAATTTACAGCATTTAAGCAATAATTATTTTTTCAAAATTAATTATTTTTTTTAATTTATAGAATTTAGATAATATTTTTGTTTTCTAAATTTTCCGCTTTTAATTCTTTAAATTTTCAAAATTCTTAAAAATATTTAATATCGTTAAAGCCCGTAATTCTATAGACTCAAATTTTTATTTGTCTACTATTCAAATTTTTAAATTTTTTTTAAATTTTTAATTAACTTAAATCTTTAATTAAAACAGTAAACTTTTTAAATATTTTAAATTCTTCAAATCTTTAAAATTTTTTAGAATTTTTTCATTTCTATAAATACTTTGAATTTTTAAAATCATCTTAATTTAGTTGCTCACCTCTAAATCTTGGTTTCCTCTTCAACCGCTTCCCATTATTAAATTATTTATTGATTGTGGATAATGCATTTTATAACAAATCAAATTAAAATAAAGAAATTAAATTTTTAAAAATAGTTCTGCATTTTCGTCATCAACAATGTATCGTCAAAAAAAAAATTGACGTGTGGCCAACACACGAAACTTTTATAATTTTAAGAAATTCTGAAACATTCTTAAACTTTTTGGAAAGTTCTGAAACATCTGAAATTTTCTAGAAAATTCTGGAAAATTTGAGAATATTCTTGAAAATTATAAAACATTCCAAAAATTTTTGGAACATTCCAATACACCTGAAACTCTCTAGAAAATTCTGAAACACCTGGAATTTCCTAGAAAATTTTGCAGCATTCACGAAAATCACAGAATATTCTTGAAAATTCTTTAACATTCCGAAACATTCCAAAACAATCTGAAACGTTCCAGTACACCTGGAACATTCTAGAAAATTCTGTAACCTTTTGGAACAATCTGCAATATTTTGAGATTTTCTAGAAAATCCTAAAAAAATTCTCGAAAATCCTGGTACATTCTAGAAAATTTTGGAAATTCCGTTAAATTTTAGAAAATTCTAGAATATTTCGAAACATTTTAAAAAAACCTGAAACGTTCCTTTTTGAAACGGAAATTTTTAATATTCTGGAACTTTCTAGAAAATCTGGAAACTTTAAGAACATTCTGAAATTTCTAGAAAATCTTAAAGAATTCTGGAACGTCCTGGTGCATTCTAGAAAATATCGGAAATTCCGAAAAATTCTAGAAAAATCTGGAACATTCTGAAACTTGGTAAAAATTCTAAAACATCCAGAATTAAAAAATTTTGAAACATTCTAGAATATTTGAACATATTATTGAAAATTCTTGAACATTCCGAAACTTTCTAAAAAATTCTGAAACATTCTAAAATTTTCTAGAAAATCCTAAATTCTGGAACATTCTAGAAAATTTTGGAAATTTCAGAAAATTCTATAAACTTCTTAAACATTCTGAAACGTTTTAGAGAATTCTAAAACACCTTAAATTGCTAGACAATTCTGGAATATTCAAGAAAATTTGAAAATATACTTGAAAATTCTGTAACATCCCGAAACCTTCAAAAATAAAATATGAAACGTTCCAGTACAAATGGAACTTTCTAGAAAATTCTGGAACCTTTTGGAACATTCTGAAATATTCTGAAATTTTCTAGGAAATCCTAAAAAATTCTGGAAAGTCCTGGTACAGTCTAGACAATTTTGGAAATTTAGTCAAAATCTAGAAAATTCTGGAACATTATGAAACTTTCTAGAAATACTGAAACACCTGGAATTTTTTCGAAAATTTGTAACATTCTAGAAAATTTGAGTACAGTACACCTGGAATTTTCTAGACATTTTTTTAATATTCTTGGACTTTCTAAAAAATCGAATGAAACCTTTTGGAACATTCTGAAATTTTCTAGAAAATACTAAGAATTTCTGGAACGTCCTGGTACGAATGTACCAGAAAATTCCGAAAAATTCTAGAAAATTCTGGAACAATCTGAAACTGGCTAAAAATTCTGAAACACCTAAAATTTTCTAGAAAATTCTTGAAAATTACGAAACTTTCTAAAAAATTCTGAAATATTCTAAAATTTGCTGGAAAATCATAAGAAATTCTGAAACGTCCTGGTTGGAAATAACGGAAAATTCTGGCACATTCCGAAACATTCTACAAAATGCAGGAACATTCCAATACACTTGGAACTTTCTTAAAAATTCTGGAATATTCCGAAACATTCTAAAAAATTCTGAAACATTCCAATACACCTAAAACTCTCTAAATTCTGAAACATCTCCAATTTTCTAGAAAACTTCACAATATTCTAAAAAATTGGAGAATATTCTTGAAAATTCTAGAACATTCTGAAATATTCCAAAAAAAATGAAACTTTCCAGCACACTTGGAACTATCTAGAAAATTCTAGAACCTTTTGAATCATTCTGAAATTTTCTAGAAAATTCTAAAATATGTACTTTCTATGTAAATATGAAACTTTCTAGAAAATTCTGAAATACCAGGAATTTTCCAGAAGATTTTGCAACATTCTAGAAAATTTTGAATTATTTTGAAAATTGTCGAACATTTCGATCTGAAACGTTCCACTATACCTGGTTCTTCCTAGACATTTTTTAATATTCTGGAACTTTCTAACAAATTCTGGAACCTTTTAGAAAATTCTGGAATTGTGTAGAAAATCCTAAGAAATTCTGGAACATGCTGGTACATTCTAGAAAGCTTTGAAAATTCTGGAAAATTCTAGAAAATTCTGGAACATTCTGAAACTTGTTATAAATTCTGAAACACTTAGAAAATTTGAGAATATTCTTGAAAATTCTGGAAAATTCCAAACAATTTTAAAAAAATCTGAAACTTTCCAGTAAACCTTGAACTTTCTTAAAATTGAGGTGTGAATGAACAGAAAAATACTATCCAATGTCCCCATTATTAAATTATTTATTGATTGTGGATAATGCATTTTGTCCACGACTAACGTATAATATGCTCATTATACGTTTGTTTCATCAATTATAATGATATCCATTATTCACTGCTAGTTTATCTAGTAGTCTGTTCTTTCATTATTCAATACTTCCAAGTAAATTATTTAATTTTTGAAATTTTATCTAGTAGTCTCTTGCCATTTTCATTATTATTAAACTGTGACGTCCAAATGTCGACGAAAATTATTTGAGGAGTATTTAAAGGATTTCATTATAAAACATAATGATATTTGTCGGTCGTGGACAAAGTATCGTATTCTACTTTCATATAATGGCTGTTATTCACTCAGATGATTTACGACACTCGCCTATCGGCTCATATCGGCAAACTTTATCTTCGTGAATAACAGCTATCATTATATGCTCGTTGAATAATATACTATTATAACAAATCAAACTAAATTAAAGAAATTAAATTTTTAAAAATAGTTCTGCATTTTTTTCATCAACAATGTATCGTCAAAAAAAAAAAATTGAGGTGTGGCCAACACACGACTTTCTTTTACGAACAGCGAATTTTGAGAAACTTTTATAATTTTAAGAAATTCTGAAACATTCTTAACCTTTTTGGAGAATTCTGAAACATCTGAAATTTTCTAGAAAATTCTGGAACATGCTGGAAAATTTGAGAATATTCTTGAAAATTAATAAACATTCTAAAATTTTTTGGAACATACCAATACACCTGAAACTCTCTAGAAAATTCTGAAAATCCTAGAATTTCCTAGAAAATTTTGCAGCATTCACGAAAATTACAGAAAATTCTTTAACCTTTTGGAACAATCTGAAAAATTCTGAGATTTTCTAGAAAATCCTAAACAAATTCTCGAAAATCCTGGTACATTCTAGAAAATGGAAATTCCGTCAAATTTTAGAAAATTCTGGTACATTCAGAAGCTTTCTAGAAAATTCTGAAAAACCTGAATTTTCTAGAAAAGTTTTGCAACATTCTAGAAAATGAATATTCTTAAAAATTCTGTTATATTTCGAAACATTCTAAGAAAATCTGAAACGTTCCAGTACACATGTAATTTGCCAGACAATTTTTTAATATTCTGGAATTTTCTAATAAAATCGGGAAACTTTTAGAACATTCTGAAATTTTCTAGAAAATCTTAATGAATTCTGGAAAGTCCTGGTGCATTCTAGAAAATTTTGGAAATTCCGGAAAATTCTAGACACTTCTGGTACATTCTGAAACTTGGTAAAATTCTAAAACACCTAGAATTTTCTAGAAAATTCTAAAAAAATTTGAAACATTCTAGAATATTTGAGAATATTATTGAAAATTCTGGAACATTCCGAAACGTTCTAAAAAAGTCTGAAACATTCCAAAATTTCCTAGAAAATCCTGAGAAATTCTGGAACGTCCTGGAACATTCTAGACAATTTTGGAAATTCCAGAAAATTCTATAAACTTCTTGAACATTCTGAAACGTTTTAGAGAATTCTAAAACACCTTAAATTTGCCAGACAATTCTGGAATAATTAAGAAAATTCTGTAACATTTCGAAACTTTCAAAAACAATTCTGAAACTTTCCAGTACACCTGGAACTTTCTAGAAAATTCTGGAACCTTTTGGAACATTCTGAAATATTCTAAAATTTTCTAGAAAATCCTAAAAATTCTGTACATTCTAGACAATTTTTGGAAATTTAGTCAAAATCTAGAAAATTCTGGAACATTCTGAAACTTTCTAGAAATTCCGAAACACCTGGAATTTTTTCGAAAATTTTGCAACATTCTAGAAAATTTGAAAATATTTTTGAAAATTCTAGAATATTGCCAAACATTCTAAAAAAATCTGAAACGATTCAGTACACCTGGAATTTTCTAGACACTTTTTTAATATTCTTGGACTTTCTAAAAAATCTAATGAAACTTTTTGGAACATTCTGAAATTTTCTAGAAAATCCTAAGAATTTCTGGAACGTCCTGGTACGAATGTACCAGAAAATTCCGAAAAATTCTAGAAAATTCTGAAACACCTGGAATTTCCTAGAAAATTTTGCAGCATTTACGAAAATTACAGAATATTCTTTAACCTTTTGGAACAATCTGAAAAATTCTGAGATTTTCTAGAAAATCCTAAACAAATTCTCGAAAATCCTGGTACATTCTAGAAAATGGAAATTCCGTCAAATTTTAGAAAATTCTGGTACATTCAGAAACTTTCTAGAAAATTCTGAAAAACCTGAATTTTCTAGAAAAGTTTTGCAACATTCTAGAAAATGAATATTCTTGAAAATTTTGTTATATTTCGAAACATTCTAAAAAAATCTGAAACGTTCCAGTACACATGTAATTTGCCAGACAATTTTTTAATATTCTGGAACTTTCTAATAAAATCGGGAAACTTTTAGAACATTCTGAAATTTTCTAGAAAATCTTAATGAATTTTAGAACGTCCTGGTGCATTCTAGAAAATTTTGGAAATTCCGGAAAATTCTAGACAATTCTGGAACATTCTGAAATTCTAAAACACCTAGAATTTTCTAGAAAACTCTAAACAATTTTGAAACATTATAGGATATTTGAGAATATTATTGAAAATTCTGGAACGTTCCGAAACTTTATAAAAAATTCTGAAACATTCTAAAATTTTCTAGAAAATTCTTAGAAATTCTGGAACATTTACAAAATTTTGGAAATTCCAGAAAATTATATAAACTTCTTAAACATTCTTAAACGTTTTAGAGAATTCTGAAACACCTTAAATTTGCTAGACAATTCTGGAATATTCAAGAAAATTTGAGAATATTCTTGAAAATTCTGTATCATTCCGAAACTTTAAAAAAAAAAATCTGAAACTTTCCAGTACACCTGGAACTTTTTAGAAAATTCTAGAACCTTTTGGACCATTCTGAAATATTCTGAAATTTTCTAGAAAATCCAAAAAAATTCTGGAAAATCCCGGTACATGCTAGACAAATTTGGAAATTTAGTCAAAATCTAGAAAATTCTGGAATATTCTAAAACTTTCTAGAAATACTGAAACACCTGGAATTTTCTAGAAAATTCTTGAAAATTACGAAACTTTCTAAAAAATTCTGAAATATTCTAAAATTTTCTGGAAAATCATAAGAAATTCTGGAACGTCCTGGAACATTCTAGAACATTTTAGAAATTACGGAAAATTCTGCCACATTCTGAAACATTCCAAAAAAATGAAACTTTCCAGCACACCTGGAACTTTCTAGAAAATTCTGGAACCTTTTGAAACATTCTGGAACTTTCTAGAAAATTCTGGAACCTTTTGAAACATTCTGAAATTTTTTAGAAAATCCTAAAAAAACTGGAAAGAACTGTACATTCTAGAAAATTTTGGAAATTCCGTAAACTTTTAGAAAATTCTGGTACATTCAGAAACTTTCTAGAAAATTCTGAAAAACCTGAATTTTCTAGAAAAGTTTTGAAACATCCTAGAAAATGAATATTCTTGAAAATTCTGTTATATTTCGAAACATTCTAAAAAAATCTGAAACGTTCCAGTACAAATGTAATTTGCCAGACAATTTTTTAATATTCTGGAACTTTCTAATAAAATCGGGAAACTTTTAGAACATTCTGAAATTTTCTAGAAAATCTTAATGAATTCTGGAAAGTCCTGGTGCATTCTAGAAAATTTTGGAAATTCCGGAAAATTCTAGACACTTCTGGTACCTACATTCTGAAACTTGGTAAAAATTCTAAAACACCTAGAATTTTCTAGAAAATTCTAAAAAATTTTGAAACATTCTAGAATATTTGAGAATATTATTGAAAATTCTGGAACATTCCGAAACGTTCCAAAAAATTCTGAAACATTCCAAAATTTCCTAGAAAATCCTGAGAAATTCTGGAACGTCCTGGAACATTCTAGACAATTTTGGAAATTCCAGAAAATTCTATAAACTTCTTGAACATTCTGAAACGTTTTAGAGAATTCTAAAATACCTTAAATTTGCCAGACAATTCTGGAATAATTAAGAAAATTCTGTAACATTCCGAAACCTTCAAAAAAAATTCTGAAACTTTCCAGTACACCTGGAACTTTCTAGAAAATTCTGGAACCTTTTGGAACATTCTGAAATATTCTGAAATTTTCTAGAAAACCCTAAAAATTCTGTACATTCTAGACAATTTTTGGAAATTTAGTCAAAATCTAGAAAATTCTGGAACATTCTGAAACTTTCTAGAAATTCCGAAACACCTGGAATTTTTTCGAAAATTTTGCAACATTCTAGAAAATTTGAAAATATTTTTGAAAATTCTGGAATATTGCCAAACATTCTAAAAAAATCTGAAACGATTCAGTACACCTGGAATTTTCTAGAGATTTTTTTAATATTCTTGGACTTTCTAAAAAATCTAATGAAACCTTTTGGAACATTCTGAAATTTTCTAGAAAATCCTAAGAATTTCTGGAACGTCCTGGTACGAATGTACCAGAAAATTCCGAAAAATTCTAGAAAATTCTGGAATATTCTGAAAGTGGCAAAAAATTCTGAAACACCTAAAATTTTTTAGGAAATTCTTGAAAATTACGAAACTTTCAAAAAAATTCTGAAATATTCTAAAATTTGCTGGAAAATCATAAGAAATTCTGAAACATTCCAAAAAAAACGAAACTTTTCCAGCACACCTGGAACTTTCTAGAAAATTCTGGAACCTTTTGAAACATTCTGAAATTTTCAAGCTTTGGAAATTCTGGAAAATTCTAGAAAATTCTGGTAAACTCTGAAACTGGGTATAAATTCTGAAACACTTAGAAAATTTGAGAATATTCTTGAAAATTCTGGAAAATTCCTAACAATTATAAAAAAATCTGAAACTTTCCAGTACACCTAGAACTTTCTTAAAATTGAGGTGTAGCCAACAGACTTTCTTTTACGAACAGCGAATTTTGAGAAACTTTTATTTTGCAAATTTCTTGCAAACTTAATTAAGATTGTTTATATTTTTTCATGTTTTCTATAAATTGTATATTTTTGAAATATTTGCAAAATAAATTTTCTGTTTCACGGAATCTGGGATGTTTGTCTGTCCGTCTCTCAAACTGTATCCTGTCTACAGCCCAGATGGCTTAACCAATCGAACTGCAACTTTAGATTTAAGCTTTATGTAAAAGAAGGTAATACAAAATAATAAATTTGTAAGAAGTTTGCGTAATTGGTTTCTCAAAATTCCCTGTTCGTAGAAGAAATGTGTTGGCCACACATATTTTTATTTTTTGGAAACCTTATACTTTTTAAGATATTTGCAAAACAAATTTTCTGGTCCAAGGGAGTGGCCACTTCCGGTTGACCGATTTGGAGTAAAATTCACTGCGACCTCCCAATTTATCAAAAAAGCTTAAATCTGAAGTTTCAGTTCGATTGGTTAAGCCATCTGGGCTGTCGAGTGGACACATACTGGCAGACAGACATCATTTCGAAACCCACTTTTTACTTACGTAAAAGAAAGTAAAATTCAGAGTGAGTGAGGACGGACGAACGAACGGAACACTGAATCCACCTTAAACCTGTTTTTAAATTTTTTAAATGATAACAATTGCAAAGGAATTAACACAAGATACAAGTAAATCCGTTATTTTTTAATAAATGATTACACCTAAACCTGTTTTACACGTTCCTTATTTTACGATTTTTTTATTTACACAATGGGAAACTATATGCCACGTAATGATGGGTTTAGGTGTAAACATTTTACGTTTTGCAAATATAGGAAAAGGTTATTGGTGCCTATAAATCGATATAAATTAGCAATAGGGTCAGAATAACATCAGCGCTCGTTCTCATTAGTGATAAACAATTTTGTGAAGAAGCATCAAGCCAATTAGATATGTCGAATTTTGTTTAATTAAATGTGTCGAGATAATTTAAGATCGCAGCAAAATATTTTTATTAATTTTTTTTTGATTATTTTCAAAATGCATCAACATGAAAATGGTAACCAAATTTTATTTAATATTTGTTTATTTATCAATTAGCTAACCAGTTATAATAATTTTCACAGAACAAAAACAAATTCCGGTAGAAAATAACGGCGACCAGGATAAACCACTCATTTTTATGCTAAACTATGATTGTTTTATGAATATATTTGCATATCTAGATCTTTTGGATTTATATTTGGTAGCCCAAACTTGCAAGTGTTTTGGCAATTTGGCTTATAGCCAATTAAAAAATCATAAAACTTTGGATACATCTAACATTTTTCACAGACGTCATGTTGAATTAATCGATTTTAACAGTGTAATCAAACAATTTGGGCATTTTTTTAATACACTGGTATGGGAATGTGATTTACCAGGTATTTCGTTGAGACAATTGATTCAGCTAATACCGCAATGCTATCCCGGGATTCGACACTTAGCTGTCAGCTGGTCCCGAGATAACGAAATACTTAAGAAAATTTTCGAGATTGTAAAGCCTCTAGAATCCCTTGCGTTGCCTGATTGTAGCCTAACTGACACTATTGGTGAGCCGTTAAAATTCAGTGTAAATCTGCGAAATATCACTTTTTCGTCGAACTTAACTATAACCGGAAAATGTTTAATCAATTTGGTGAGTTTAGAATCGCTAAATTTGTTTGATTGCTGCAATATCGAAGGAAAATATTTGAACCAAATTTTAAAAAATAATAAAAATTTGAAATATTTAAATATATCAGGTTGCAGGAAATTGGAAGCTGATACTTTTCAAAATATGAGTAGACATTGTGAAGAGTTAATCCATTTGGTTATGTCCAATACTTTTAATATGCACAGTGGAAATCTAGATGTTGTAGCTAAAATACCAAAATTGAAGAACCTTAGCATATTTAAATATAGACACAAACCGTTCCTGATCGATTCATTGCTCTTAAAGTTGGCTTGCGTCAATAAATTGGAATTTTTAAAAATTGTTGGAAACATGTTGACCACCAGTGCTCTATACGATCTAAAGCGGTTCACATCTCTAAAGACATTGAAGTTGTATCACACCTCTTCTTTAGACGATATTGGTCTTAATTTGCTGAGTAATAATATGGATTTAGAAGCTCTACATATCCGACTATGTGGCAAAATTACAAACCAAGGTAAATATTTGATTGATTTATAACCCCTGTAAATCCCTTGGAGTGTATAATGCGTTTTTTTTGTATTTTTATTATAGGCCTTTTGCAGTTTATTATAAAGTGCACAAATTTAGCTTATCTACATGTGGCAGGCTGCCTTCGAATAAGCCTAGACCTTTTATTCGATGCTCATTTATACTTAACCAGTCATAAAAGTTTATTTAGTTCCAGAAAAACGGCAAAAATTAAAGTTTATTACAACATTGAAAGCTACGAAAGGTGTAGATTTGATGAGGGTAAGAAATTACTAGAAGAAGTATTCGAGTTTTTGAAGACATCTAAAACGAACCCTGATGAGTACATCGCTTGCTTAAAAAAAAAGCATATATTATGAAAATAATTTGAGAGCCCTATCACCACACCAAATTTTCAAATAAATTATACAAAAAAAGCTTTTTTTTAAAACATCCAATCAATTTTGTTGCTGTTAATATAAATGTTATGTTTATTATAATTATTACAATAATCGATTATTTCAAAAAACGCATTTATACAATGTATTACATAAACAGATTGTGGCACTAGAACAATCATTATTTGAATCACCCAAAGCCCGAAAATTGATATACCGGGTGATATCGGGCCATTTTCTTTTATTTATAACCCTTGTATTGGCTTTACTGCGATTTGTGCTTACTAAGTTTCCTTCAACATTAATCGGAGCATTTTTTACCACTTTCGGTGACAACACATTCTATTAAAATTTGCATCGGACCTCGCAGTCTAATGATTCCCATATATAAATATATTGAAACATAATTTTGAAGAGGTTTCATATCAATGGGCTTTGATTTTTAAACATTCATGCGACTACGATTGACCTATATTGGTATCTGAATTAATTTTTGAATTGGCGAGTTATTGAGAGCATACAAAGATGGAATGAAATTGAGTTAAATAAATTTAAAAAATTTCGGAATATTTCACACAGCCGCATACAATTGAACTTTGATCTGAACTTTAAAAGTATACCAATATGTTTTAGCCCTTTCCAACATATGGTGGATCCAGTGAAACATTGAAAGGATTCTTTTCAATTATGTACTATAATAGAGTCGACGCCGTGAACATGCAGAAATGTGAGGGAAAGAAATCAATCCAGTCGAAACATCAATGGGAATTTGACCATTGCCAAGCGACAACAGTTGTTTAGAAAAATCAGCACCTGATGAGTCGTTCTGTAACGCAACTCTCATGTTCGTGGTCAATTGCAACTTCTTTACATAACGCCACAAACTCGATAATTTCAGACATGCGTTGAGTTCATCTGCAGCTGTCGATCTCGGAATGACAGGTAGCGTTTGACGAAAATCGCCGGCCAGCAGAATCATCGCTCCACCGAAACGTCTTGAGTCACTTCGTAAATCCTTCATCGTTCGATTGAACGCCTACAAAGTTCGTGTGTGTGCTTTTGTGCACTCGTCCCAGATGATGATTTTGCATTCTTGCAATACCTTGGCAATCGCAGAGTTCTTGGCAATGATGCTGCTAACGCTATTTGAGATCTCGAGCGAATTGTGGCCAAAAGCAATGAACAGAAATGTTTTGGCCTGTTCCACCGGGAGCATCGAGGAAGAATATTCCACCGTTTTCTTCGTCAACTGCCTTCATCAATGCGACGTACACGTTATTTTACTGTGCATTTAAAAGTGAGACAATCGTTATTACTATTTGGCTCATTGAATCATGATCGTACACTTGCTCTCGTTGCAATTCTCGATTAAATGCATCGTGAATCGAACGAATTGATGCTGGCATGCCCAAATTCGACAAATAGCTACCCCACAGGAGCAAGCACATGTCTTCGATCATGATCAAAGCTTCGTCGATGTTGCAGTGCGAACACGATGCAAAATGTCGTCAGCCATCTCGTCCTTGTATTTGTTCCACAATTCCAATGCGTTCGACGGATGACACGTCACTATGATTATCGCGAACAATGCACGAATTTGATTTGATGGCGCAAAAACAGTGGCATCGGCGAGTTTTGAGTCTCAATGTGAGTCGTTTTCCAGCAAATTCAGACGTTTCGAGTACGATGCGTTTCGAACGAAGTAGGACCACGAACATGGGTGTTCAATTCACCACGCGCGCTTTATTCAATTTATTTTCATAATTTTACTATTCTAATATTTTACAATAATCATAGATAGAGCTACCACATATCCTCTTCGATGAATGTACTTATTGCCAGCCAAGAATGATTGTAGACTGGGTTTTGTTTTGTTGGAGTTTTAATGCTTTGCGAGATTCTCTTTGTTTTGTTATAATATACGTGAATGGACATATTGTCCATTTGATGTGTTGCTAAAAGTTGGAACTTGTAAAAGGATAACTCTTGTTTATCTCCAAGAGCTTCTACTAATATTTGTTTAATTTCCTCAAAAGTTTGGGGCTTTAGGGCTAAGCACAGAATATCTTTTGCTTTATGTCTTCAATTTTATTTTGAACTGCTTGTCAATAAATGCTCGTTTGTTGTTTTTCCAAGATAGGTTCAAAGAAACTTAATGTATCTTTGACTGGGATCAGCAAAGATAGGTAAAACTGTTTTCGATTTTCATCGAAATTGGGGATTGCTTTTATCCGATCTGGGATCCGGAATACGTCCGGTTTCTGTCAAATTAATTTATGTTACTCCAAAACTTGAGCCAATTGTGTCGCAACTTCGTCGATTTCTGACATTTCTAGTTCTTTGTAATAATATTTCAATTTGATATGTAAACCTCACTCGATTTTTTACTCATACAAAATTTGATGTATCTTTCGATAACTGATTAGATTATTGTAATGAGATTTTTCCTATTCTACAATTTTTTTTGCAAATTCTCGAGGCTCATATCTATCTTGTAGTGCTAATATTTTTAATAATAAAAACAATTATCTGTAGTTCTGGAACCCTTACGTATCTGGTAGTGCGTCGAATTTCTGGAATTATCGTCTATCTGGAAGTGCGATACTCCCTGCTATCGTGTGTAGCTTGCGAACTGTGTTTAAAGTTCAAATGTGGCGAAACTTTGTGTTAGCGGCTTTAACACCTTCAGCCATAGAGATCAAATGATAAAACGCTTTTACACTATCACCTGATAAGTTTAGTTATGAGCTGTTTTTATTCACTAGCCCTTTGCACTTTATACACTTCTCTTTTCACGATTCACCCCACAGCTGCGTTAATTGTGGATATGATTTCCACAATCAATTTCAAAGTTACACTTTTAATTATTCACTTAAGACTAACTTAGTTATTCTGTTTTAGTTCTATTTATGTATTTTCCTAAATTAATCTAATTACACGCTACAAGCAAGTGGACAATTATTACCACAATTTGATGAATCTGCGTTTCTCACGATTCAAATTGTCGTTGATCAATCATCAAGTTGGATTTTTGGTTTTAATCCACACGTTATGCTGATGTTGCGTCTTCTTGATATCAAGAACTGGGTCATTTTTTCGATGAATAGGTGAACTGCCACAGTGACATGACTAAGACAATCCGATATAACAATAAAGCTGTAGTGCTGCAATTCCCCATCTACATTTGTATAAATAACAGAATGTGTGAATAGTCGCTTGCTTATTATTCCAATGAAAATCCTGCGCTGAATTCTGCATTAGAAATGAATAATTTTCTGAAAAGTCATATGAAATAAGTGCTTAACTGCTTATGTAGGCTCCAAATATTTTTTTTAATTTTTTATGAAGCTAGATTGTTGAAATGAAATGAAGTAATGAGGAATCAGATTTTCCAGCTTCTTTATAAAGTAATCCAAAAAATCTTCTAAAAGTTTTGAGTACTTTTCCAAATTACACCTGCCAGTTGAAATCCACTGACTGAATGATAAATTAGCATCCTCGTAGTCCTTTTCCAGAAAAGCGTTTCTCAAATATTCTCGAAATAAATTTAATCCTGGACAATTCTTGCATTTTAGAAGATAACATGTCGGCTTAGGCTCTGAACATAATACAGATGAAATACAATCTTGGTATTTCGATATCTCTCCATTTGTAATAGTTTCAATTTTGGCTCCATAAATAATCAATTTCACATTGTGATGTATTGTACGCAAACACACACTGTTTGCGTTCCACTGCTTCCTGGTTGCACACAGGTTTTAGGATGAAGCAAGCAACATTTGTTAGGCACTACCTAAAATGAATTAAAGTTTCAAAATTTCAATTTCTAAACTAACATGAACCCTCAACAGAATCTATTCGTAGGATCCTTAAGGTTTTAGAATAAGTAAAGGAAGATTATCGAATGTCCTTGGTGTAATATATCCCGAGGATTTTTCCATTATCAGAGGCTACTTCGTAGGCCTCGTTCCCAATTCTCCGTACTATGACTGCTTCAGTAAACTTTGACGCTAGTTTAGCTGAATAATATTTGCTCGCATCGCTATGGGTAAAGTTTCGAATGAACACAGTTTCTCCAGGCTCAAATGTTCGTTATTCGAATTTGCCGCTTGCAAATGCCTCAACACCAGTTGTTGAGGTACAATACTATTTTCCCACTCAACGTTAACGCCAGGTTCACCTAAACAATTTAAGATCCGTAACAACTCATACGAAGAGCCGTGAGCCACCTTATGATGGTTAAAAACTAAATAATGTGGCGAAAAACCAGTAGATGAATATACCATATTTCTTAGTACACTGGAAATCTCTCGAGATGCTCATCCCATGTACGGTGATCGTCGAGGACATGTAGGACCTAATAGCTGAAAGGATCGATCGATTTAACCTCTCCGACGTATTTGATTGAGGGCTGTATTTGGTTGTGAAATGATGATTTACGCCGAACCGCTTAAGGAATTGATCTAATTGGACCGATTCAAATTGTTTCCCATTACCTGATAAGATGGTTTCGAGCACACTAAAAACTAAAAACGCTTAAAAGGCCCTCGATTAGAGGTAAAGGATAAGCGTCCCTCACGGTGACCAAATTGACACGACGAGCGTCGAGACACAACCGAATCTTTTCATTTGCTTTAGTGACTATGTTCACTGGGGATGACCAAGAACTTTTGCTGTCCTCGATCACGCTTAACGCAATCATTCTATCAAGCTCTTTATAGAGGACATCTTGCCTCGCAGGTGAAATTGAGTAAAATCGCTGCTTGATGGGTTACGCAGTTCCTCCATCGATGCTGGGGTGACTCGTTGCATAATTCCGAAAGTCCAATACCCCAGCGACCTCCGTCGACATCATCGTCATGCTGGAGTGACTCGTTGCATAATTCCGGAAGTTCAATACCCCAGGTTGTTTGACTTCCGTCCGTGAGTTTCCCGGCTTTCGATTCTTGTTACAGTTAATACAATTAACGCGTAGGATATTTGGGGTTCCACATCCGTAGCAAAAAATCCCACCAACTGCCCAGGGACAGAATTTAAAACCATGACCATTTTGGCGGCAATTCAAACATTTCAAATTACTTCACAATTCCGAACTAGCTATCCTCGGTTACGACGGAATTTGATAATCGTTTTGGCATTTCTGTACTGGTTATGCCCTTGTTTTGACTGATCTTAGGGAAATCCATAGCAGCAACTGTATTGTGTGAATGGTAGCAGTCACCATTGGGGTCATTTCGAATCGGCCCTTCGTCCTGATTACCACCTATTACACCAAACTCACACACTTGACGTCGACTAATAAATTGTTCTGGGGCCCATCCAATTCGGTTTCATGTATCTTCGGTAGCGACGCATTTGTTAACCATATGCGAAACGTCCAGAAATACATGGCCCGCTACGTTAGCTTGCAAACCTGCTCGCATGTTCCGCGACAGCAGATTAAGCAAATCCATTTCGGATATGGGATTCTTTAATGCTAATGCAACTTTCGGGATGTCGTGATAAAAATCCATGAAAGACTCCTTATATTTCTATTTTCGAGTTTCCAATATCTGTCTAATTTCTCCATCAGTGCGTCGATCTTAATATCGTGTAATCATGCCAGATTTAATATCCATCCAATCAATCAAACGGTAATCCTGTCTTAACACGCAATACCAATCCAGCGCTCTATCCCTCAGCAGTACACTAATATCGCTGGCCAACTTGTCTTGTCGAACGTTGTTAGATTTGGGATAAAAAAATCGCTCTACTGACATCCCGTTTGGATCACCATTAAATGAATTCCAACGATGAATATCCACTGTTTCTGAATTCACTTCATGTGCTATGGGGTTATTATTCGAAGAGAAACCTGGAGGCAGAACTGATGGGTTGAAATTAATTTGAGGTGGGTGTTGAGAAAAATGGGAGAATGGCCCAGAGAAATGGGAAATATGATTTTCACCAATCTCGCGTATTGTTTGGTTTTTACAAGTTCTCTTTGGTTTTGGCAAATGAAAGCCCTGGCTCGTTCGGCTTAATGGCGAGGCTCGTTCAGAAATATTAGTTGGGTCATCCAAATTTTGTTAAACTCATGGCTAGAACTTCGAGATTAAAACTTGTCAATACCTCCATTGCTACCAAGCTCTAGTAAATTACAGTTGGATTCCCTGGGGTGTTCGGGAACTTCAGATATATCAGGTCGTTCGTCGTCTTCATCTAAACCTTCTACGATCTGAAGATTGGCAACGGCCTCCCGTGCTGAGGTTTCTAAATCTTCTATTTGTACCTAGTTTGAACGTGTGTCAGCGAAACAGTTCAAATGCTTTTCACAGGACTCCATCAGATTGTAAACGTCTGCTTCGGCATTCTTTTTACAGTTCCTCCAGCTCTTCGCCACTTATACCTTCGGAGTTTCGACCTACATAGTTTGATCTCACGTTGGATTAATTTCAAAGCCGTTGCATGAGCACGTTATGGGGCTTCTAGTTCACCGCTCTTCTCCTGCTCTAATGCCGCAGTCAGTAATCTCATTTTCGTTGGAACATTGCCGATGATTTCTCTTATCTGACATTCCATAATTAATTCGTCGCAATCTAGATATTGGACATTCATTTGCTCCATGATAATACAATTTAAAGTTACGGAAAAAATTTACCTCAAAGAAATACTAACGGGTAATTATAAATAGTAAATAAGACAATCGATCTTAAGATCAACAAATAATATCAATAAATTAATAAGAGATGATTTTAAATATTCAAATTCAAAAAAACAAGGACAAATTTTAATTTCTATTACGTAGTTCTGGTGATGTGCATAAAATTTACTCAATTCCAAAAGTTATAAAAACCATTGACGGTATACAGTTAAAACATATGTGTAACAATATCAAATAATAACAACTGTAAATTAACTATTCATGACAAACACTTCATGTTATCATTTAATGTCCAATACCAGATGGTAGTAATAAACGATGCGGTTTCGTCATGAGTACCCTACTAAAATGAAGTTGAAGCATAATGGTCTGAAACAATACTAAACCACATTGGGCGCCACTTTAACAAGGCATATGTTACAGTCTGAATTAACCTTTGAATATACGTGTTATTGAGAGATTAAATATTCCATGGCGATCTATTTTCAGATAGCCATTAAAATTAAAAATAGAAACGGGAAGCATCTATCATATAAAATCAACCTAGCAAACTGCACATCTTAAGGTTTGAATCCTTTGCAATTATCAAAATTTAGATTGGGATGGAATGGTCTTGATTGGTTGCAAGAACAAGAGAAAAATTGGCGGTTACAATTGAATTTCCTAGATTTCGAATTTTAACCTTTAACGAAATTTATTGGTAGCGATAGCTGTTTACAAATCACAGCAATGCCAGAGATAAGAATAAAGAGATAAACTATTGGGAACAATTCCATGGATCCGCACTAATTGAGTGATAAAAGCGGCAATAGCAATATAAGCAGTAGCAGAAACACAATTCGTAACCCGACACATTGTGCCATCTAAACGAAAATAGTAAATTTTTTAATTTTGCTATCACAGGCAGCAACAAGAGAAAAAATTGGTATTATTGAGAGGTATATGTATGTAATTATCTCCACTACTACATATAAACACATCCCTAGTAAAAGCAAAAATATGATGAATGAAAAAACGATTTTTTCATGGCTATTGTTGTTGTAAAAGCGGTTTTATGATTAGGTACATTACATATGTATGGATTTGGTTATTGGTTATAATTTTTGTCTATGCATTTTCATGCATCCGATGAATATACTTTTTTCAAAATATGACCTCAAAAGGTCGTTCACAAATAAAATTAGTATATGGGGCATTTGCATTTAAATCTCACATAAAAAAGTTTAAAATATAATTTTGGAATCATATTTCTGTTTCTTTTAAATCTGAGCGTGAGCAGATTTGTGTTTTGCATTTTTTTAAATAATCTTTTGTGCTATTTTTAATTTTTCTCTCATGAACGTTACCTAAAATACGTTATTACGTTATTTTTAAAATTATTAATTTGAAAATTCAAAATACAAAAGATTAATACCTATACCATTTGAAAGTACACATATCACCAATGCGTAAATTTATATTTTTGAATTTCACAATTTATCTAAAATAAGTAAAGTAACGTTCATGACAAAAAAACTCGTTTTTTTTTTAAATAAAAGCCGAAAATAATTTAAAAAAATACATTTTCATAAATGTCTGTATTGTGTTCAAATACTTAACTTATATCCATTAAAAATTATCTGTAAAATGCTAAGGGAACAAAAAAAATGCTTGGGGACAAAAACATGTGAGATTTAAATGCAAATGCCCCACATTTATGTATAAGAATAAGGCGATCTTTCAATCAAAAGTAGTTATGTAATTGTATTTATAATACATACACAATGTATATAGTATAATAATTGTATATAGTGTGTAATTATTTTTCTTATTTAAATTTAGCCTCGTAAAAATTTGCAGAAATTTAAGGGACGTAAGCGATCCATTTGGATCAACAACAAACGCCCAGTTCCAGAGGCATTTTTGTGTGATATGTAAGTCTTGTAAACAACATAAAAAAATTGTTGTACCATATGGGGGTCCCTTTCGAGACAAGTTTGGCACACCACAATAATTTTAGGTTCCTACCCAACGTATACCAAAGATTTATAAATAAAAAATGATATAATTAACAAAATTTTGCGTTTTTATTACAAACCGGAAAATTGTGTTTCGTGATTTAGTATTTTAGTATAGTATTTAGTCTAACAACAGCAGGGATTTACTATAAAAGATTATTTTAATAGGCCCATTTGTACCTATAAATTCAAATTGGGGAAATTTATTATTTTTTGTGATTGTGGCTTAGCATTGAAACACCACACAAGAAACTGTTGTCGTATGTGAGTCCCTTTCGGGCCAATTAATCTGTTTTATTTGAATTAGTAAGTTTTACACACAGCACAATAGTTTTAGGCTTCTAAATTTAAATTCTGAGCGCCAAAATTTCAAAAATGGGCACAATTTTTTACTGGTTGTGCACCAAACTTATGTTATTATCTAAATAAACTACTTCTCATAGAAAAATATTTCATGGTTTTTATTCACATTCTTTATGAGTTTTAATTTCTCATGTCGTTTTCGATTCATCAAAAACACTAAACTCAGTGCAAAACAAACTAAACTCGAACATTTTTTACTATGGCGAGTTTAGTTTTTTTTGCACTGAGTTTAATTTTTTTTATCAATCGAAAACGACATCAGTCATCATACCGAAATCGCGTTTAACGAGTTTGGATAAAACTCATATGAGAAATTTGTCATCGAACCGGAATTCGGGTGCTTCGGATGTACACGGAAAAAAATAAACTGGTCCTCAGCTAAGAAAACGGACTTTTAATTCAAGAAAATGTACTTTTTCTTGATTTAGAAGCTAATTTTCTTATTTCTTTCGAATTTTTCTTCATTTCAAGAAACACAATTCTTACATGAAGAAAAATTCGAAAGAAATAAGAAAATTAGCTTTTAAATCAAGAAAAAGTACATTTTCTTGAATTAAAAGCCCGTTTTCTTAGCTGAGGACCAGTTTATTTTTTTCTGTGTAGTTTCGCCCATATTAGTTTTATTGGTTTTGTTTTTTCGGTTAGTTTTGGAATTTTCGCTGAACGGCTATAATGCTACATTATCCGGAAGATGTTTCTATGCCCTAATCATTTAACTCCGTTATGATTTCACGACCCGATTCCCTAAGTCGTCCTAATGCAGAATGCACGATTCTTCGGTCTGCATGAAATGTTATCCTATTTAGTTTTTAATTTTATTAGCCAATTAATATTTATCAATTAAACAATTTTTATTTGGTTTAGGGCTCTTTTTTATTTCTTTTTTACCAATTAAAACTTTAGCTTCCGAACCCTATTCGGGTTCATTTTCAAAAGCGTAGTGAAAAATACATCAAACAATTCTTTCTTTTATACATAAATCAAAAAATAAAGCAATCACAAATTTTTATTACAACCGCCTATTCACAGAATTTGTACTTGATTTAATTTGTAGCATTTACAAAATCGATCTTTGTTTAAAATTTTTTTATTTCTCGAGAATTTTTATGGTACCTAAACTTATTTGGAGATTTGTATTTTTTAGATGTCGTGTAAGGCACTAATGCTTAAATTTTGTTCTTTAATTATGTCACTTTTTTTGTTGGCAAAATCTTTTTTCTAAAAATTGTTTCTTCTGTCCTGTGTAGGTAGCGTTGCAACTACAATGTACCTGATAAACAACGTTTGATTGTTTCTTTAAAGGTATGTTATCTTAAATTTTAAAAACAAGTTGTTGTTTATAAGCTTGTGGCTGCACGTCCTATAATTTTGAAGTTATAATTTTTGAAAGATTTTTGATTTTTTTGTAAAGATTTTTAACGTAGGGAATGGCCAAATAATTAGTGGTTTCATTTGTTGATCGAGAAATAAAATTTTTATGGGCATTTTTTTCGTTTCCATATTATGTGGTTTACCAATTTCTCCGGATACTGGTTGCGAAATAATGTATATTTTAGAATTTTTAAATTTTTATTGTGAAATTATTCCGATAGAAAGTTTTAGATTTTTTTGGGTCAGAATTTTAATGGTGGTAATTTTATAATTGTTGGGAACCCAAGAATGAAAATTTAAATATCTACCAGACCAAGTATTTTTATGGTACCAATCACAAAAAATTTTGCCATTTGGCACGTGAATCAGCAGAATGTCCAAAAATGAAAATTTGTTATCTACTTCTTTTTCTAAGTTAAATTTTATTCTGTTGTTTTTTGAATAATTCAAAATTTTAATTATTAAATGTTTCCAAAAATTAATCAATTTTGTTTATTGGTATTGCCGTAATTATATCGTCCACATATCTAAAGTAAAACAAAGGTTGAAAATCTAAAGAATTTAACCGAATTTTCCAAATTTTCAATTAATAAGTTTGTTATGATATGACTTATTGGTGAGCCCTTAGGTGCGCCAAAAATTTGTTTGTAAAATTGGTTGTCAAATGAAAATTCAGAATTATTCAAAACGATATCTAAAACAGTGGAAAATTGAATTTTTGTTAAGTTTGATTTAGCATTTTTCTTTATATTTCTCCAATTTTGACTTTTAATATTTTTAACAATTTGGCTGTCGACTTTGGTAAACAAGACGTAACATTTAAAGAGATTACCAGAAATTTTCGGAATTTTGTATGTAAGAATTTCTCTTTCCTACACTAGGTTTTAGAATATTGCCTAAAAATGATACTAACGAATATGTGGGACCATCTACGGAACTTACAATTGGTATATACGGCAAATTCGGTTTGTTAGTTTTTTGATAGACCTTATAATTTTGGAATCACTGTGGTGTAACTCGTTAAATCCTTTCTTGTTTTTAAATCAATATTCCCAGGTTTCTCCCATTCTTTTACCATTAAATTTATTTTCGTCTGTATTGGTGTCGATAAGTCTTTAACAGTCTATACCTAAGTGAAATTTTGATCTAGTAAGCCGTACATTTTTTCCAGATAGTCCGTTCTTCAAGTTAAAACTGTTACATTGGTCAAAACTTGTTTAACGTGGTCAATAGTTAATATTTCGTCGTAAATTTGAAAAGCATGTTTTTATAATAAATTTGGGTTATTTACCGTAAATTTAAACAGTCACAATGGTAGGATTTTGGTGAAGAAGTATTTATTTATATATATTGATTTTTAAACGGGTATGATATCCGGTTCGCCGCTTAAGTGTTTAATATAATTACCGGGAGAAACGACGATAAGAAGCTTGGAATAACAAAGACGACTGTGACGTTCTATTTAAATTCGACTGTCTAAGTAGATGTTTGCAGTAAGTGGTCCACAAAATGATAATAGTTTTATATTGCTTTGTTAAATAAAAAAACCACGTCTGCATTGGATAAATCCAAACAAACAAACATTTAGCTAAACCAATTTTGAATTTACCCAATGGAATTGTTGTTGTAATTGCTTTTTTTTTTTAATTTATCAAATCAATAAAGCTACTAAGAAATATTCAATATTGGATTGGATGTTTTCTTGTTTAGAATAATTATTCGACATTTTGAAAAGTAGGTATTACATTCGCTTTCAACGTTTGTGAATAAAAGAATTTAACATTTTTATTAATAAATTTTTATTTTATAATATTCTATTTCCCTTTCAATACTACTCTACAGTTGGGGTTACGGGCATTGCGGTAATTCGATTTTATAAGTTTATTTGCCAACCAGTTGCAGTGTTATCTGATTAACACTAAAATCATAAAATCTTAAACTGCTTTATTATGTTCGGAATACGGATTATATTCGCTATAAAAATCTTTTTTGAATAGGCTGATATTATTTATACAAATTCTTAAAATATTTTGTTCACATTTTTGTAGAAAAGGATTTATTTTTTATTATGTTGAAGAAGAAATCGGATGGTGCTTTTAGCTTTCCAAAATCGCTTCCTACATAATAATTTTTATTTGTAATTAAAAATTCTGATAGTTTCCAAAATTTTATTATCCTTAACGAAGATCTTTATGCATCTAGACATTTAGTTTTTGCACTTATTTCTAAGGCTACATAACCCACAAAATACTTCATACATGTTTATTGAAGTGGAACATGCAGATTAAAATATTTTCTAACATCCCCGAAATTGTGTCGATGACTGTGGCGAATAATCTTATTTTTCTTCTATTCAGGTCTTGATGAGTTTATTTCGGTATTCCTATCTATATTCGGCATATTGTCCGTCGCATCAAGCAAACAAATATTCGAATCGTATTTTCTTTTAGAAATTGTAAAAAGAAGGTGATATTATTTTTTTTTTTATTTTCTAATTTTCAGAGAAAAACTAGAAAATTTAGTAACTGAGTCCAAACAAAATTTAAATC
Organism: Tipula helvola; assembly: GCA_963556165.1. Classification (NCBI taxonomy): domain Eukaryota; kingdom Metazoa; phylum Arthropoda; class Insecta; order Diptera; family Tipulidae; genus Tipula; species Tipula helvola. The sequence goes on from CAUVYM010000751.1 coordinate 31,797, forward strand.
CGTTAAAAAATTACAGAAATATTAAAAGTGAAAATTCAGATCTATACCCGCACCCGGGAATATACAATCAAAATGAAAAGGTTTAAACCACGTTCAAACAAAAAACTGCCAATTGTAAACGATATATAAATTCTATCCAAAAATGATTTTCGTAACCCGTCTTCCGCAAAACGAGTTCAACATTAGCACACTGACGTATGCAGAACCCATTTTTTAATTAAGCAATTGAATGGCTGTTTTCTATTTATCGTTTAATACGTATATTAACCCGTAAAGAAATTTTTCGCGTCGTGGAAAAAGTTACATGGAAAAAACGATGCGTGCCAGCGGACCGCAGTTTTATAGTAATTATTTTTTATTTAATTAGAACGTTACTAAAAATTTCAATTAGGAAGATAATAACAATTTCAAGAAAAAAAATAAACTGAGTGGGGCTATATTTTTGGAGTGATAACGTCTTACACCGCATGTTCAAAAAATTGAAACAAAATTTTGCCATTGGTCGTGGGCAATTACTCATCAACTGCAAATATTACCTTTAATTTAAATGTATGATTTCTTAGGTTGGCCCTTAGGCTGCATGCCTCACACATAATATCATCTCAATGACGTCATCAGGTGGCGAGGCAAGCCGCGCCCCGAAACTCTGATTTCGCGCGATTCAAATGATTTAACAATTGTAGCGAGGGAATCACTCATCCGATCCGAGCAATTCTGAAGTAAATTTTTGCATAAAGAAACAGTGGTGGTTAATTTATTTTAAATTAAAATATTTAATATAAACATTAATTTTAATTTTAATTAAATCTACAAAATAGCACTTTGCAGGGCTTGTCTGCACTATAGGGAGAGAACGCCTTATCAGATCGGAGCAATTCTAATATCAATTTGTGAATAAAGAAGCTATGGCGAATAATTTATTTTAAATTAAAATAATTAACCTCCACATAAATTTTAATTAAAATTAAAATCTGTAAAATAGCGATGTACAATAGTTGAGAACATTGTAGAGAGAGAATCCCTCAGTTTTTGTGCGTAAAGAAAGTGTGGCAGATAATTTATATTAAATTAAAATAATTCATGCAAAACACCTACGGCCGTGTAGACGAAAGAGCCCACCCCGAATTATTTGTACGGACGGAACAACGCTCTTTAAGAGTTAATCCTTAAACAATATTGTAGCATTTCAATTTTCCAGTTTATTGATTCCCCTAGAAAGCGATCAATTTACAGCTAAACTATGTATTTCGAGTTATACTAAAAATGAAATCTAGCGGAATAGATATAGAATAGGATCACACATTTTTAATTCGCTTCCGCTATGGTTGAATATTGATTTTCCAAAATGTTCCTGCTGTTCCTGAAAAGCGGGCATTCTAACGGAAACCTATTATGAGTCACTGTAGACCTACTCTAAAGGAAAATCATACACATTTTCCGAAATCTAGGGGAACAGGTAGTTAAGATTGAACATTTCTGAATTCGCTTCCACTATCCTTGTATATCGATATTTGCAAAATTTTCCTGCTGTTCCTGAAAAGCGCGCATTCTAACGGAAACCTATTATGAGTTACTGTAGACCTACTCTAAAGGAAAATCATACACATTTTCCGAAATCTTGGGGAACAGGTAGTTAGGATTGAACATTTCTGAATTCGCTTCCACTATTCTTGTATATCGATATTTGCAAAATTTTCCTGCTGTTCCTGAAAAGCGCGCATTCTAACGGAAACATATTATGAGTTACTGTAGACCTACTCTAAAGGAAAATCATACACATTTTCCAAAATCTAGGGGAACAGGTAGTTAGGATTGAACATTTCTGAATTCGCTTCCACTATCCTTGTATATCGATTTTTCCAAAATTTACCTGCTGTTCCTGAAATGCGCGCATTCTAACGGAAACCTATTATGAGTTACTGTAGACCTACTCTAAAGGAAAATCATACACATTTTCCGAAATCTTGGGGAACAGGTAGTTAGGATTGAACATTTCTGAATTCGCTTCCACTATCCTTGTATATCGATATTTGCAAAATTTTCCTGCTGTTCCTGAAAAGCGCGCATTCTAACGGAAACATATTATGAGTTACTGTAGACCTACTCTAAAGGAAAATCATACACATTTTCCGAAATCTTGGGGAACAGGTAGTTAGGATTGAACATTTCTGAATTCGCTTCCACTATCCTTGTATATCGATTTTTCCAAAATTTTCCTGCTGTTCCTGAAAAGCGCGCATTCTAACGGAAACCTATTATGAGTTACTGTAGACCTACTCTAAAGGAAAATCATACACATTTTCCGAAATCTTGGGGAACAGGTAGTTAGGATTGAACATTTCTGAATTCGCTTCCACTATCCTTGTATATCGATATTTGCAAAATTTTCCTGCTGTTCCTGAAAAGCGCGCATTTTAACGGAAACATATTATGAGTTACTGTAGACCTACTCTAAAGGAAAATCATACACATTTTCCGAAATCTTGGGGAACAGGTAGTTAGGATTGAACATTTCTGAATTCGCTTCCACTATCCTTGTATATCGATATTTGCAAAATTTTCCTGCTGTTCCTGAAAAGCGCGCATTCTAACGGAAACATATTATGAGTTACTGTAGACCTACTCTAAAGGAAAATCATACACATTTTCCAAAATCTAGGGGAACAGGTAGTTAGGATTGAACATTTCTGAATTCGCTTCCACTATCCTTGTATATCGATATTTGCAAAATTTTCCTGCTGTTCCTGAAAAGCGCGCATTTTAACGGAAACATATTATGAGTTACTGTAGACCTACTCTAAAGGAAAATCATACACATTTTCCGAAATCTTGGGGAACAGGTAGTTAGGATTGAACATTTCTGAATTCGCTTCCACTATCCTTGTATATCGATATTTGCAAAATTTTAACGGAAACATATTATGAGTTACTGTAGACCTACTCTAAAGGAAAATCATACACATTTTCCAAAATCTAGGGGAACAGGTAGTTAGGATTGAACATTTCTGAATTCGCTTCCACTATCCTTGTATATCGATTTTTCCAAAATTTTCCTGCTGTTCCTGAAATGCGCGCATTCTAACGGAAACCTATTATGAGTTACTGTAGACCTACTCTAAAGGAAAATCATACACATTTTCCGAAATCTTGGGGAACAGGTAGTTAGGATTGAACATTTCTGAATTCGCTTCCACTATCCTTGTATATCGATATTTGCAAAATTTTCCTGCTGTTCCTGAAAAGCGCGCATTTTAACGGAAACATATTATGAGTTACTGTAGACCTACTCTAAAGGAAAATCATACACATTTTCCGAAATCTTGGGGAACAGGTAGTTAGGATTGAACATTTCTGAATTCGCTTCCACTATCCTTGTATATCGATATTTACAAAATTTTCCTGCTGTTCCTGAAAAGCGCGCATTCTAACGGAAACATATTATGAGTTACTGTAGACCTACTCTAAAGAAAAATCATACACATTTTCCAAAATCTAGGGGAACAGGTAGTTAGGATTGAACATTTCTGAATTCGCTTCCACTATCCTTGTATATCGATTTTTCCAAAATTTTCCTGCTGTTTCTGAAAAGCGCGCATTTTAACGGAAACCTATTATGAGTTACTGTAGACCTACTCTAAAGGAAAATTATACACATTTTCCGAAATCTTGGGGAACAGGTAGTTAGGATTGAACATTTCTGAATTCGCTTCCACTATCCTTGTATATCGATATTTGCAAAATTTTCCTGCTGTTCCTGAAAAGCGCGCATTTTAACGGAAACATATTATGAGTTACTGTAGACCTACTCTAAAGAAAAATCATACACATTTTCCAAAATCTAGGGGAACAGGTAGTTAGGATTGAACATTTCTGAATTCGCTTCCACTATCCTTGTATATCGATTTTTCCAAAATTTTCCTGCTGTTCCTGAAAAGCGCGCATTCTAACGGAAACCTATTATGAGTTACATGCACTATCGAAATTCAAGTTTTCTTTTCGTATTAACTTTAATTAGCTTTTGTAAAGTTCTGAGTAATGTTGTATTTTGCCGCAGCTGATATTCATGAAATGCAATATTAGCACAGATAGAGAGAACACACAATCAAACAAAAACAGTAAAATATATAACGACGAATAGAACTACAACGACGAGACTCGAGCGATTTTTTTTTGTTTTGTTTTGCTAAAACCAGTTAGTTTAAAAGATGAGACGTAATTTTATGTTGATCATACCAATGTAGTGAAAATTTGCGGCATCATTAGTATGAACGTCTTTAAAATATCGTGTCTAATAAAAATGAATTTAATAAAGTGATAAAGTGTGATCTGTGTAAATCAAATCAAGTGCAAAAAAAAAATATTTTTTGTCCTATACGGGCAAGTGTGTATAGTGTTAGTTTATAACTACGACAGTGAGATTTCCCACTGTAATTTAAAATGGATTACGCGTTTGACATTGGCTTGATAAATTATACAGCTGGTAAGTCTTTTTGACAATATTTCAATTATTTTAAAGTAAAATACATACATAAAAGCTTAATTTATTTGTTACACATTGTCTTGGTAGAATTTTATGGATTAGGACTTTGGGGAATTTAACAAGTTTTGTATTATTATTATTAATGTTTAAATTTAACAAAAAATTACCAAAAGAATTACTTAAATTTTCCTACGGTAAACTACTGGTGAGATACTGGTGATATAGACCTTTAACTGAATGGTGACATAGATGAAATCCACATTAAAGCAAAAGGACATCACTTTAATAATTTTATTTGATAACGTTTTAAAATAATAAGAATTTTTTTTATTTATAATATATTTAAACAATTCAATTTAAAAAGAGGAATCTTATTAGTTTGACTTTACTGTCCGTTTAGTTTATTTAAAAATTCGTAATATAGAAAAAATTTAATAATATGTAACGATTCCCCTAAATATGAGCTTTAAACTGTTAAAATTTCAGAAATAAAATTTTGATCTACCGCAATATAAATATTTTGTTATATTGCGGTATGTCAAAATTTTGTTACTGAAATATTAATAGGAGAAAACTCACATTTAGGGGGCATCGTTACAGGGCAGGTTCAAACTCAAATATAGTCGTTACAAATTTGAATTTGAAGCTGAGGAAATAGCTCTATTAATTAATTAATTAGAAATAAAGCAAAATAGTTTAAGTCTTGATATCCATAACATGAAAAGTTCCCAGATCTTTGTTATTTTCGCCTAGTTTAGATTTTACGAAGGCTTTTAGAAATTGGAGAGCAAATTTTGCTGTGAACTTGTTTGCCACATTACTCTCATGTGACGTTGTTCAACGTAGACTTGTTGACCTAATTCCAAAGTTATCCCCTAGTTCGAAGATTATATTGGCTAGGATATTTATACGCTTTAACGAGAATATTCTTGAAATCCTCATGTACGATTGCTAATCTGTCAGAAATCTGTATCCAGCCTAAGACGTTTCCACTCAATAAATCGATGGTAAGCAACATTTTATAATATTTTCCTTTTAAGATTTTATGATAATCACAGACTAGAAAATGTGGCGAATATTTTGTTGATTGATGAACTGAATTTCGGAGTGCACTGCGAATTTGTGGCAATATTTGTCCCTCACGTAAGCTCTCAATGCTGCCACGATTGATTGGTTAGCTTTTTCTGGCGCGTTGCTTTGTGATGAATAATTATTGTATAATGTATTGTATTATACTTTGTTGTATGTATATACGTGGAATGTTATTTGAGTGATAATTATGTTATATATATTAGATGAATTGTTATTAGAACTATTATAATTCGGATATGTTGATGTACTCGTATACTATTTGTCCCTAAACTACTTACAGCTTGCCACTGGTGGGGGCTATTACATAAGTAGGTTTGCTATTTCTTGACCGTAGAATATGTGAATCTTAACTTAAATTAGGTATTATTGTTTTGTCATAATTTATAGATGGTAAAACTGTCGTTTTGTTATTTAAACAACAATTTTACTGGAGAGAATAAGTATTAATTGACTATAGGACTGGACCTTTCAACTATAACTATTTATTTGAGCGGGCACTAGGTGCTGCTCCGTTTCTATTAGCTATAATCTTCTGAATTCCAGTATCGACCATGAATTAGTAGGTTGATCATTTAGTTATACTTACAATAATGTTTTGATTACGGGTGAATTATCTGTTGGTGTTTACTGGTGCTGACGGTTTAATTATAAAACAAGGATTTATGTTTATTCGCTTTATTTAAATTTAGTTTGATGCACTACACTTTTCTTTATCTTTAAAATCACAAACTTTTTGTTTCTTGATATGATTACTGTACTCTATGTTTTAACTTTGTTGAGGTATATTTTATATTTTGATTTTCAGAAATAATACTGTATTGAAAACTTGAAACTGAACTTTTACTTTTGGTATAGATTTTGACTTCTTGATTTTATTACACGATTGAGTTTTAATTTAAAATTTGGGCTGAGTTTTGCCGTAATGAAATTAATTTACTGAATGGGATTTTGATACTAAAATTTTGATAACTTACAATAACAATTTGCACATGCACTTAATTCTATTTTATGCTGATTTTAATATTTTGCGAACTAATTTATATTTCATACAAATCAATTAGTTTTTGGGTCGATGTATTTCTATAATACTCATATTTCGTTTTTCGTTATGCTTGCATAATGATACATTTTATTTCAGGTCATTTGCTTTACTTTGTATACATTTAATAATTTGGGTTTTTTAGTGACCCATATCTTATTTCTTTCAGATGTCTATCAATTTTATTTTCTACAATCTTGCATTACTTTTCTTATTTCTTTCTGTTTTCTTATCTGTTTTTAGAAACGCATTGGCGATTTTTTCATGTATCTTATTTGTAAACTAACCTTAATACTTCTTGTTTTTGGAAATTGTCTTAATATTTTGGAATGTTATTTTAATATTTTGAGATGTTATTTTAATACTTTGATACATGTTCATTTTGTTAATTTTACATTGTCTTAAATGCTAAATGTATCCTAATGTTTCACAACATAATAAGCCAACTTTATTATGTTGTATACCATAATCTTCTGTTAATGCAGCAAATTCTTTCCCCACAAATTGAACACCATTATCGCGGTGAATAGTTTCTGGCACGCTGAACAAAGGCAATAATTCATCTCGCAGGTATTCCACGATTTTCAGAGCAGTTGCTTTAGTCAATGGTTTTAGAAGCACAAACTTCGTCAGATTTTCTAAAATGATCAGATTTGTTGTTTTGCCGCTTGCAATTCTTGGATATGGCCTCAATAAATCCATTTCAGAACAAAATGGCAATTCGCCAGTTAATATTTCGTCTCTTCCTTCTTATATGAAATTGCAATTTGTTTCATAATTCAAAATCAATGCCTACCTGATTATTCTGTACCAAAAAGGAAGAGTCGCCTAAGTACATTTTGTTCAATGTTCAGAAATGAGATATGAAGTTTTCTTCGGTTACGGGAAAAACAAATGAGCTATTTGCTTATATTGCCAACGTTTTTAGGTCAGTTTTAGCTACCTGTTTGAATAGGGCATACTAAAATTATGAAAAATCTTTTAGTTTTTAGTAAAAACGGTTTTTTGTCACTTAGGCGAAGTTTTCAATTTTTTGTTTTCAGCGAATAAATGTCTTATGTAAAGCTATTTTTCCATTGTTTTAATAGTGAAATTCAAGAACTTAAAACCACTTAGTTTATTTTTTCAAAATTTAATTCATTTTTTATTGATGTTAAGAGTTTTTATTCAAAAATTATAATTTCCAATTAAAATTTTAATTAATTTTAAGCTTCCTCAAATGTTGAATCATCGCTATCATGTGGATGTGTGGGCCATCATATTGCATAGCTAAGCTGAAGATCGGATATACGTAGTAATCCGATACCTCGTCGACGTATATTCAATGACTTAAATGGTTCGTCTTCTGTTAATGAATTTTTATATTCAATTAACCCAAAATTGCTTGTGTACCGAAGCCATTTCACCTCGGTCCACTTAAATTTATTTCCTTCCTCATGCATATTCCGCCACATTCATTTGGTTTTGACAATTTTCGCAAAATCAAAAAATTTGCTTTGTGTAATTTCAAAAACTTTAAACTGGCGAATTGTGTAACGATGGCTTTTCACGACTGCTAATCTCTTCCTGAAATTGAAGGATATTGAAACCACTTGATCTTGGTTTTGACACTGTATTTCGTTCACTCAATTTTCTTGGTCAACTCAGCCCCGGTCCGGCCAACAATAGAGAAGAAACTGATATTTACACAAATTTTAACAATGCTTTAAAGTTACAATACAGACCAGTTAGTTATATTTTTTAGGAGGATGAGTTGCCAAGTTCAATACATAACCGTTACAATAATTGTAGAGTTCGCTCTCAAGTTTTTTATTATTATGCTTATTTTTATTTTCACAACCGTTTCGTTCAAATGATTAGCAGTCCCCACTGTATTTGTAACCGCTCGTGTTGGTGATGCTGTATGAAATGAATGCCCAATAGATTACTGGTCAATACTGAGGAATGAATAAGAAAGCGGAAAACAAGAAAAGAAGAAAATAAATGTCACTTATAAAAATGTTCAAACGGTTTCGGTTTTCCCGCAGGTAAGCAGTTATTTCCTGTGGCGCCACCAAACTTCTGTGAAGCTTGGAACCTGAAAAGTCCGTTGTTGAACCTGACTATGCTCAATCAAGCAATCCACTCTGAGTGGCCGTAGGTGAGTGGGAAAACCGAGACGGTAAGAAATTCGCGAACAAGTGTGCTGAAAGGATTTACATATATATGATAGATTTTGTATGGAATGCTCACCCCGCTCAAACCTCTCGTTCAGCTGTGTTTCTGGATGACTCCGTTTGGCAGCGTCTTTTAACCAATAAATCAAACCAACTGGTTACTAATATTTGTGTGGCTATCTCGAAGGAATTCCACATGCACCAATAGACACCAGATCTAGCACGCGCACAAACGGTGATTTAATTCCTTTATTTAAAGTTTGACCACTCACTTTCCTTCCTTGTTCTTCCCTTATACAGGGTATTCGGCGAAAGCCCGAACAATTACACAAAAACACACACACACACACACACACACACTTAAATGGCGACTCCACGCCAAACTCGACCTTTGCGTTCAAAGGCCGTTAGAACTCGTTTAAATTGTCTGTTTACCCTTTCTTTTCCTTTTGTGGACACCTGTTGTGTGAGGCAAGTATTTTTTTATGACAGCTTGCTCATGGGCCACTAATTATACACTCACTAATTAAAACTAACACTCTACGTGTCGCTATCGGCCTATTGCTGGTTCACTCCGATTGTCTCTATTGTCACTACCACCAATTCTGTGTGGTTAAGACGCCGGTACAAAAAAAACTCCCAGCAATACGTTACTTCGGCCAAAAAAAAACACCAAAACACAAAGCAACCAACACGTTGCCAACCGAGTGTAAAATAAATCCAAAATTCTTATTCCCGGCCTCACACAACACAAAACACTCCATACTTCCTTATATCTTGAAATTCTCGAATATACTATCCCCGTTTTTTGTCATACCATCGTTTTTATACTCAAGGTATCATGAGATGTCCCGCTTGCCGTTACTTATCGCTAATGGTTTTTTTTTTTTTTGTGTTTTGTTTTTTTATGTTTGTGTATTTTTAACTTCTTTATGCTTCAAATGTATATAATAACACCCACTGGTTGGCTACCACTTAAATTTTCTGCGCAATAATTATCATTATTTGTAGAGGTAGGTCATGAGCAGAAATTGAGTATGGGAAGGGTATTTCTTTCATTAGGACAATGGTATATGGTAGGGATATAGCGCCACTTCTATCTTAATAATCAAGTCCACCTAACGTTTACCCGTTTGCGACATCATTTTTCTATCCTTTCGGTAAAGGCATTTCAGTGAACTACCTTTTCCATCTCCCCCTTCCTATCCATTCCTCGCAAAATTGTACTTTCAACTCAAACAAAAACGCGAACGTTACAGTTGTACCAACAGTACGGACAAATTGATACCATTCTCTTGGATGGTGTATTTGTTGTGTTTGGCAGAGTGATCTACATCACACTCCATGTGAGTATGACCTGGTAGCAAGAATTTATGGTCGATGGTGGTAACGTTGGTTCTTATTTTGCAAAACATCATGAACATAATTGAAACAAACGAGTTTTTGTTTTCGCCGCTGCAACAATTACTGTAAAATATTATATTTTCAGTGTCCGGAGATTCCAACAAAAGATGTTCAAGGAGACAAGAAGCTACTTCGTTGCCTCCCCGTTTAGCTTCTCCCTCATGCCACATATAGCGATATGGTTGGTTTGATATACAATCATGGTTAGTTAAGATATACGTCCAAAATTGACGTTTCTAAAATGATATATTGGAATATAGAAGAGGTGTAGGCAAGCATTTTTCCAGGTCAAACGTATAAAGTTTGGTTTTGGAATTCATTCGCGCAATGCTTTTATCATTATCTTTTGATTTGTATGCGATATCTGCGTCATTTAGGTGCTGTGTTTGCAATGCTGATATTTTATTTTTCTCTTCTGCCGTTTTTGCAACATCAATTTGTAATTTAAATGTGTCGCATTTACTGCACGTATCAGTTTTTGGTTTTTTAAAAGACAGTCCTAAACCTATTATAAAAAGATCTGTTTGATTAAAATGATTACACGAAATAAATACACACATACCTTTGAAAATTTCTGAGAATTTGGTAATTGAAATAGGACGCTCATGTTCCTCGGCGTAAAGTGTATACATTTTTAGTAAATTCAAATCGCATTGGAGATACTTTTTGCTTGACCGATTCCGAGTATAATGGCTCTCATAAGCCGGAAATTTGTTGATATGAGCTATTACTTCTTTAATTTGGCTATCCGAAAGCTTATTAACTGGTATTCTTTTATCACGATTCTCTACGACAGTGTTATAAAAAGAATTAATTGTCATATTTTTTCCGATTGTCTTAATATAGCTCACGGTTTCCCCTAAAGTATGTAAGAAGCATTTCTGGCAAACGGTTATTCTCAAACCATTGAGTTCCAAACTATATAATTATGTAAGAATGAGTTCTATTTCGAGGAGCAGTAGTACTCTTTATTAATGTAACTCGCTCCTTGCCGCGAACTTCCATTAATCCGGATACATATAAGGCCCTTGAGGTGTAAGAAGTAAGCTGCCAATACTTTTTAAATATAGTTTTTTGCTCATCGTACGTAATTTTTGTTCGATACTTCATTTGACATTCATCCAATGGTTTACAAAATCTTTCTTTGATTTTCCCTCCTTTTTTAGATTTTGGAATTATAGTTTGCTTTAACCATTCATTTTGATCCATTAAGTCACTATTTACAGTCGCAGATGAAGTACTTGGCTTATCAATGTTGATATTTGCAATATGGCTTTCATGCTCGGAACATAGGTTTCAGATGAAGTGGTATCATTGAATTTTGGTGGAATGAAATCTGGGTCTATGTCGCTGTCATCAAACGATTCATTAATATTATTTTCATTCGAACTAGAATCGGTATGCTTTTCATTATGTTGCAACAAATCTGATATTTGGTTGCTATTGACACTTCTAGCAACATATGATTGCATTTCGATGTTGATGGGTTGTTTAGATACATCAGTTTCTGAATAAGAATCCCGTGATTGAGGATCAGTAAGCGAGTTCTGTGATTTTTTCGATTCGAGTAGCGCATCTGCAATTTAAACAAAATAAAGTAATTAAGATAACTAAAATATGTAACACAAAGAAAACACAAAATACATACCAGAAGAAATTGGCTTCGCACTCGAAGTTACATTTTCTGCAGCAATTTTCTCGCCATATTCATCATTCTAATTGATCGAAACGACATGTTAAGATGAGTATAACTGTTTTTAATTATTTATCTTATCACTTTTAATATCGTTTTTTTTCTTTAAACTACAATACAAGATGAGTTTATTTTATCAACACTTCACTGAAAAAACACTTATGTGTCTTTAATAGTTCCTAAGACACGTAGAAAAAAACACTTAACGGCACATAATTTATTTTTTAACACTAACTGATGAACTAATGAAATAATCGCTTAAGTAACGTTAGCCCAAATTTCGGAAAAATAAAATAACAAAAGAATCGCTTATTTGACTTTAGGTTTGATACTTCTGATCCATTAAAAACTGAAAAAATCGCTTAAGTAACTTTTGTCGAGTATGATTTTTAATTTGAAAAAGAGAAAAATTCTGAAAGGCTCTCTTAAATGCAAAATAAGTGTTGGGATACCTATCAATTTTTAGTCACTTTTCCACATTCCACATTCTTGGCCACAGTCTGGGCCTTTCAACATAATCATTTATCTCGAGATAAGTGTTTATTACTTTACTGTTTTACTGTTAATTTATTGTCTCCTGAAAAGTGAGTGAGAATGAGATAAGTGGTTTTGTTGAATTGCCACAGAAATAATTCAAAGTATATATTTATATAAACGTTTTTTTTCAAATTAAGTTAACTACATTCGGCCATCCTGACCTTCACAATCGTCTCAACCCGCAAGTTTTGCGGATCAGTATGCTAAGAACATAAAAGAATAATTGGTAGCCGCAGATGAGGTAACACTATGTGGGTTGGTTCAATACAGCGAAGCGATTACTACACTGTGCATGATACAATGTTTGTCATATCTACATTTAACTACACTTGGGCCATTGTTATTTATCTTATATATAAATGACATAGTAGATGTTATAAAGAACTGTAAAATTAATATGTTTGCGGATGACACATTAATTACTATTTCGGCACCAACTCCTCAAGAAGCAGTACAAAAAGTAAACGAAGATCTTGAGAATTTACGGGGATGGTTGATGTTTCATAAATTGTCATTGAACATTTCGAAAACGAAGTATATGTTCTTGTCAATCAAAACCAAGTACGAGGGTATCTCAGATATTGTAATTGCGAACCAAATCATTGAACGAGTTAAAGAATACAAATATCTCGGTGTCGTCATTGATGAAAACTTAAGTTTTAACCAGCATTTGGATTACTTAGCCAAAAAGATGAATAAAAAATTAGGACTTTTCAACAGAATTAAAGACAAGCTACCAATGGAGACCAAAATATTATTTTATAAATCAATTGTAGCTCCCCATGTAGATTATTGCTCATCGGTTCTATTTATCATGAATCAAACACAATTAACACGTCTGCAAAAAATACAGAATCGATTTATGAGAAGCATTTTAAACGCGGATAATAGAACACATATTAAAGACATGCTAGAAAAACTAAGCTGGAAATCAATCACCCAGAGAATACACTTTAACGTGCTAAAACTGTTTTATTTACTCGAAAAAGGAGATCTTCCTAAATATTTAAATAGTTTGCTGTCTACCAACAGAGAAGTTCATAATTATAATACCAGGAATACTCATTTTAGATTACCAAGGTACGGTAAATCATTTTCCCAACGATCGCTAGGGTATAATGGTGTGAAGTTATATAATTCTTTCAGCAACTATTGCAATCTTAATGACCTTCAAGAGCTAGAGTACGGCCAGTTTATTCAACTATTACACATATTCATTAATGAAAAAATTAATATTTAGTTATTTAGTAAAATATACAAATGTATTTAATTAATTAATTAATTTAGATAAAAATAGGTTTTAAAAAAATGTCAATAATGATAAATAAATAAATAAATAAACCATTCCTATTTTCCTAACTTGGGCTGGAACTCAATACACGTAATACAAGTTTTAATAAAATTGTGTATCTTAGCCGTCATATCGTAAAAGAAAAAAACTACGTCTCACTAGCTCACAAGTTTTTGCAACACCTACATGACCAATTTCATGATACTTTCGGATTACTTCGTTCTCCAAAATAGCTGTAACAAACAAAAGCAACTTTTGTCTGAATTTGCAGTATAAGATATCATTGCGGATCTCATATCTACTGTGTTCCTGTCCATTGACAGATAACGACTTTTTTATTGACACTATAAATTCGTCACTCTGTTACAGGGCAATTAGCCGTTTGGTTAGTAAACACTCGGTCATTTGCATTATCGAATCACACGGCGATCTATTGAGTGCATCGAAGTTTTTTCGAAAATTTTCTAAAAATAACGCCCACCGTAATATGCGGTTATTATCTCCCTTCTTTGTTAAAGTTTGTTTTACTGTTTGACACTCGGTCACAATAACAAATTCAATACCGTGAAGGTAAATGTGGTACCTTTTGAGAGCATACACGATCGCAAGAGTTTCTAACTCATATGAGTGGTATTTACTCTCCGCTAACGTAGTTCTGTGACTATAATATGAAATCGGATGTAATGCATTGTCAATCTGCCATTGGAGCAATACAGCGCCAAAACCAACTTAGCATGCCTCTGTATGCAGTTCTGTATGTGCATTAGGATTATATATTGCAAGGACTGGACTTGACGAAAGTATCTGTTTGATTGTTTCGAACGACTTTAGTTCACATTCACCAAAATTATATTGCACATCCTTCTTCAACAACGAATATTAAATAATTGAAAAATTCTTTACAAAACGTCTAAAGAAACTAGCTACACCTACAAATCGATGCAAATCATGAACGTCTTTCGGAATTGAATATTACTTGATAGCACTTACATGGCTGTCGCTTGGACGAATACCTTCCTTACTAATATTGTATCCCAAATATTGAGTGGATCGTTTGAAGAATTTGCATTTAAGGATTTGAATTTCCAAACAATTGTCATGGATTAATGTAAATACCTTGTGTATCGAGTCGAAATGTTCTTCTACCGTTTGAGATGCAATGAGTATATCGTCAATATAAACTACAACGTCTCCAGTTAAAATCATGTGTTCACGAATCTTTGAAACACAATCGATGGAAAATAAAGACCATAAGGCGTTTTAACGTACTCATACTGTCCGTCTGGGGTAATAAAATTCGTAAATTTAATAGATTCGGTCGCCACCGGAATATGGTTAAACACATTTTTTAAATCGATAAGTGTAAAAATACTTTTACCTCGCTTACTATCAAGACGATCGTCTATTAACGGTAAAGGATATCTATCCTTCACAGTTATTTTGTTTAAGTCCCGGTAGTCCAAACATAGATGAGGGGAACCGTTCTTTTTATTTACGAGCACTATTCTACTTGTATAATAGTTACTATTGCTACAGCATATCACTTTTCTCTTTTAAGAGGTCTTCTACTATCTGATTTACAATTTGTCGTCCACGAATAGATAAACATTGTGGAGTCGAATATACAGGTTTGCTTGAAGTTAATTCGATTTTTAATTCATGTCTTACATTTGGCACAGAAGGTTTTTCTAAATTTCTAAACTCCTCAAGCAACTCACAAAGCTCAGTTCGAATCAAGGTTCGAATCGAATAATCGCGCGCAACATCGTTCTCACATGGTCCGACATCGTAACTACTAGCAAAATCTTTTTCGTCTGTCATAAATCGACAGTTAAAAAATGATTAAATAGGTTTACGATACCTTGTTCTTTAACTTCCGGTGACTGTTCAAAACAGAACATATTTCCAGTGTGTTGTGTATCCACTTTGAATCTGACTGAAGGGTCGTAAATAAAATCGAGTCCAATCAGACAATCGTAACGTAATGAATAATCAGGTGCCACTGAGAATGAAGTTAAAGGAAAATTATTGGAATCAACTAAAATACTACAATTTATCTTCGCTAATATTTGAAGATGAGTATCATTGACACCTCGAAGCGTATTTCCATGATATGGTTCAAAATTAATGCGTTCTGGTAACGATTTCTTAAGAATGACACTCACTGGACTTCCTGTATCGATCAATGAATTCAAATTTGTCTCCTTATTTCCGAAATTTATCACGACTGGTCGACAAAAGTCATTAAAGTGCAATATGGTCCCTCATTTGTATTTACAGCACAAGTGCTTACATCTCTCAATGGTTGGGGACAATTAATGGAAATATGTCCAGCTTCTAAACAATTGTAGCATGTTACGCATGTTGTGGCTTTTGTCGATCATCACTCGGTTTATTACCACTTTCACGACGCACATTTTCGAATCCTGAGGATTTTGTATTAACAAACCATTATAATTTCTCAAAGTGATCAGATCTTTTTTCAATAATGGTTGATCTCAACATTATACTCAAGTCGTTCTATCGTTTATATTTCGTATAATGTAGCGAATCATAGTGGCTTCAGATATATCCGCACGTGCACCTATAATCATTTCATAATAAAATGACATAACATCTTGGTTCTTGGATCTAACATTGTTCCGCAATCGGGGCGCAAGGCGTCGGGGACAATATCCTCGCTACCTTTGTGATGAACGATGTTAAAATGAAAGCTTTGCAATTTTAAGCTCCATCGCCCTAAACGTCCACTAAGTTCTTTCTGCGACATCAGCCACTGGAGGCTGGCGTGGTTCGTGATAATCGTATCGCAATGGCGATTTAACATTAAAATTAGAGTGGAAATCGCCATTTTCAGAATATTTCAACAAAAAATTGTTAAACTAAATATTCTGGATAAGGAAGATTTAATTTTGGACATTTGAAGATTTTTGATATCTTAAGCCATATGTGGATATAGCTTTATAAACCACTCTTTAATCCATCGCGTTGAATAGGTGTTATCATTTTAGAAAGGAAGGGTTCTGTCTAATATCCGCCATCCACCACAATATCTATTAATCTCTGTAGGCTGAGATCCAGTGGTGGACTGATATACAGTGTAGTTTTTATATTAAAAGCTATATATGCATGTAGCTCAATAAAACACCTTTAAATCCATCGCGCTGATATAAGGGTTATCATTTTGTGTACCCAAATATTGATCCAGTCCTTTCCCAAAATTACTATTCGAAAAAATAAATCTCAAAAACTTAAAATCGTGAAACATTAAGTTTAGCGCAACGCATAATGACATTCCGAACCAGCGTTTTTTTTTACCAGATATGGCGAAATATTGCCGTATCATAATGATATAAGTGAATATTTTTGGTGACGCTCTAATGGTACTTAGCGATTTGGACCGAAATCAATAAGTTCAATTTACTTTGAGGAAAATTAAATTAGGTTTATGAGAGGCAGGTTTGGCCTATCCTATTTGGATAGAGCGAATCGCCAAGTAATCGGTCTTAAAACTTCGTGCTCCGATTTCAGATCAAAACACAATATGTGTCTAGGTATGAAAAAAGCTTTTGTTGGCCTGTCATCTTCAGATATGCACTCTAGTCTAGAGGCTGATTTTATTTCAATTTTATGGTTCTCCTGATTTTCCGATATTTTTCCCTATTCGGTTTATTCTCCAAAAGTATCTATCTACAAATGCTTTTACTGCAATCCTAATATCTTAATTACTTTAGGCTGATACCCACTATAGTTCGTTTATTTTATGGTGGAATGTTAATAACGTAATCTGCATTATCGACTTTTATTTTCGGTTAAATTGGGCCGAATCACATCACGAGAGTTAACGAGGAGATTGAGACTAAGCGAAATGAAAAATTGAGGTTGTAAATCGATGTCGAAATGCCTTTAATTAACGGTATGCTGAGTGGACTAGAAGAAACCACCTTCATTTCCAGTTTTGATTTGAAAGATGATTTTTGACAAATTCCTCTAGATGATGATGCGAAATAAAAAACCGGTTTTTTGCATTTCGAGGTGTGTAACGCTCTACCTCCAGTATTTGCAGATACACAAGGACAAATCTATAGGAAATGCCTATATTAAGGCAACTTAGCTATAAACAAGTTTTTGTAAACGAAATTACCTTATTTAGGTCAAATTAGCGGCGTTTCTTGGAGGAGTAGAGTACAATGCACGCAAACTGTTCACGGTGCTTGCCGAACCCAAAGCCATAGAGATGCTAAAAAAAAGGGAGAGTCGCGAGGTACGTCTGGGAGCGGAAATAAAAGAGACCAGTCGCAACCGACTAAATCGTAGGAAGACGCAGTAAGTGCTCCGGAGGAAAAAGAGAAGGAACTAAGAAGGAAGAGAGAGGAAAGAAATAAATGCAAAGAAAACTGAGGTGAATTGTGTAAAAAAACCTTTTTTTTAAATTTAGTTTTAATGATAAACCAGAGCTTATTTCAAACCTTAATTGTTTTTCAAGGGTTGGATAATAATAGTGATCCGTAGGAAGTATTTTAAGGTAACGCCAGGTTTCACAGTTGGGATACGAAAGGAGGAGTAAAAGTATAGCATTCAGTTTTAGTAGCTAGAATTTAACCGACATAACAAAATTTCTCCTCAAATAGGGAAAATAGAAAAAGCAGCTTTTCAATATGAATGGACTACAATATATTGTGTCATATATGGTTGTGTTATGGTTAGGAATGGTGTCAGGTCCGGGTGAGTTAAACTACAGCAACTTTGATAGTAACCATACGGGAATTTATTTGGAAGAGTTGGGAAAGGCCACATTTACATAAGAGAATTTAACTAATCTCCATTATGATTTCCAATTTAGCATTTTACCTAATATTTTTCTTACATAATTTAAAATTTGAATTATACAAACCAACGCTTTGATTTATCAAAATAATATAAATGCTTCTAGCCTCCTTCCGCTCCTTCCAACTGATCATGCGAATGGTATTTATAAAATATTAATTTCAATTTATCCCTACACCGGAAACCTGTAAAAAATTAAACTTCATACATAGCTAATATCCGATGAAAGAATTTTATAAATGTACATCTTCTTTTGACAACAAAACCAAAAAAAAAAATTCCTTCTAAATTGTATTTAGTTATTGTTACGTTCGAGGAAAATGAGAAAAATATTTTTACGGAGGTAATAAAAAGGTGGCTATCAATGATATCTTTCAGAATTTAGAACCCTGCGAAGAAAACAAAATTTTAATGAAAAAAAACGTTGTAAGCTTGGAACTCTCGCAAAAGGGACCAATTTACATACATACATTTATGAGTTGTATACATTTTTGTTTCCTTCCCCAACATTCCTGGTTACCGAATAATTTTCGCGTTTTTTTTTACTTTCCTAGATTTTCGCGTAATTTTCAACCAGCGAAAAAAAGCATAAAAAAATACTGTAAAGAACAAGGGTTTCAAATTAAGAATAACTAAGTAAAGGTATACTCCACTTCCTTGTAGCTACTTATATTTTTGTTTTAAATGATTACAAAATCAGGGAGATTTTATTAAAATACCGAACCAATCTAATAACAAAATATTCAAATAAGGAATGCACGGTAGATGTACGCAAAGGTGAAATAAACAAACATTAAAATTTGTTAATAGTATGAAATAAATTTTTATGTTTTCTACAAAGTACACCAAAATTATATAATTGGCAAAAAATAAATTAATTATTTAATGTTCTAGCATATACTACAATATGAATTATGTTCTGCGAAGCAACAACGTAGAAAAACATATTATTATTATGATTATTAATTAGAAGTGCTAAATTTTGTCTTATATTTTAACGTGTTTATATTCCACTTTAAATAAGCATAATAAAAATTATATATTGCAATATAACAGTTCAACATCTTCTAGGTGTACCAAATTTATGAGTGTTACCTTATGGGAATACATTTTCATTCCTTGTTTCTAACACAAACAACAAAAATAAGGTGCTTGTATATATAAGATTTATGATATTACCTGGAGTATGAATTTGTATGAGGATGAATATTTGGAGGGTGAGAATTACTAATCAAAAGAAATTGTTTGCGAAAGATCTCGTAAATTTTATCACTAAACATAAAACTGCATTTTTGAGATATGTATATACTGAAAATTAAAACATAAAACACAGATTTTGCTTCTAACATTTGATGATAATTTAAAATCAGGTAGATATCGTAAAATAGTAACATCTACAAGTGAATGAAAATACGTTTAAAGCATTAGAGAATACAGAAACATTTTATATTGAACATTTATTTTAAAACATTTATTGAAAACATTTGTACAGAATAATTTATGTAGACGTGTTTACTCCTAAATGTAAAAAAGTCAACAATAATGATACTCGTAATAAGCAATCATTACTTGTCCAAACAAAACCCTATAAATCATTAGTACACATTTGATGGTATACGCAGAGTTTCATTATACTAATTAATTAAAGTTTAGTAGTAAATAACATTACAGGCGGTGTTTGTTTCCCAAATTTGACTTCAATTGAATCGTTTATTCTTGAAAGGGCTCATGTCCACTTTTTGTCAAAATTAGTATTATGACGGTTTTGTATCACAGACATGTACATACGTTTTATGACAAGACGACATTGCCATATAATTAATGGAACGGCACCTACCGTGCAAAAAAAAAAATCATTTATTTTAGAAAGGGTTCATGTCCAGGACATGTGCCCTTTAAATACTAAACTAATATTTAAAAAGTAAAATATTGTTGTGTTTCTACTTTTTCGTAAATTTTATAACATGCTTATACTATACTGTGCAGCATTGTAATACACATCTGTGACAAATTGTATTTCAAAACATTCATCAGTTTTTGTTTTACGATTGGTTTTGTACGGCGCTAAAAGTGCATTCGGCAATTTTTACAATTTCTGATTATATTGAGCAAAGAAAAATTGCATTAAATTTTGTTTGCCGAAATGAAATATCGGGTGCAGAAACGTTAAGGATGTTGCAGAAAGCATTCGGGGACCATGCTTTGTCGAGAAGGAATGTTTACAAGTGGTATAAGCAGTTCAAAGAAGGTCGTGAAAGTGTTTAAGGTCATGTTGACAGTTTGCATCGATTATCGTGGTGTGATCCATTCAGAATTCCTTCCACCCGGCCAAACCATCAACAAATAGTATTATTTGAGTGTTATGCGTCGTTTGCGTTAAGCTGTTCGCAAGAAGAGGTCAGAATTGTGGGCAGACAATTCTTGCTATTTGCACCACGATATTGCACCTTCTCACACTGCGCTCGTTCTGGTGACTTTTTCGCCAAAAATTCGATCCATATCGTTCCACAACCTCCGTATTCGTCTGATTTAGCACCGTGGGACTTCTGGCTATTCCCAAAACTCTACCGACGACAACGACCACTGCGGGAAAATTATTTTGAGACCATAGAAGAGATAAAACGTGAATCGCTTCGCGCTCTTTAGGCTATCCCGGAAGGCGACTTTAATTCTTGTTTCGAAAATTCGAAAATACGTTGGCATAAGTGTATTGTGTCGGGAGGAGATTACTTTGAAGGCAACAAAATAGAATTGGAAGAATAAATAAATATTTTGTGAAATAACTGGCTTTACTTTTTGGACACAGTAGTATATAGCGACAAATCACTAAACTAGTCTACCGCAATATATCCTATGTGTAGAGACAGCACGGTTTGTATAGACATTTGTATTGGTTTTGAGTAAACTCAGCTTCGCTAACTATTCTATTTAGTGCCATAATGTATATCGGTTTTTCAAGAGTAATGCCCTGGTCAAAATCGTAATAACACGGTATTACGATTTGTAATGGCTTTTTGTATTGAAAAAAAACCTGACCAAAATCACTCAGTATGTTTGGAGTAAATAAGAGAAATTTAAAGAATATTGACAGAATTTATTTGCCAGCGGAATATGGGGCCCTGATCAACCGATCAAGTACACTACAAAAATCAATACAAATAGTTTATCAAATAATGACCAAATATTAAACTTTAAGGATTGGTGGCCTACTTTTTTCAAAAAGCAGGTAGGTAATTGCTGTTCAACAAAAGGCACAAAATAAAAAAAATAAAACTTAAAGTTTCGGAATTTTCAAATTTTGAAATGACCACCGGCGGAAATTTGAAAGCCAAATTTATTGATAGTTTGGAAAGTTTGACGTTTAAACTTCTACGGTTTAATACTACCGAGGTAAGATTACCTTCTCAAAGAGCGTTTGATACTGTAAACGTAATAAATATTTTAAAAAAAATATGTGACTTGCAAAAAGTCCTAAAGTACGAATTTGAAAAAGTAAACATGAGCCCTTTCAAGAATAAACGATTCAATTATATTCATATTTCTCCAAGCACTATTTCATTAAGTATATGTATATGACTTTGTTAAATATTCCAATAAATTTCTTTAAATTTAATTCTTTCTAAAGTTAAAAGCACATAATGTTGTTGACCAAATATTACAAAAAAATCCCATGCATTTGAAATTTTAATAGATTTGACAACAACGTGTACATGATGTTGGTAACAACAAAATATTGTATCTGCCATTGATCGCGGTGGCACATGCTTGCTAATTTTATTTTTCCGGGTGCTTCAGGTTGAGTGGTTTATCTGCGATGAATAGAGGCGTTACCTATAACATCTCATGTGCAAACACTAAAATAATAATAATAACACCAAGGCACTATCTTCACTCACTTCACCATTCTCAAACAAACATCACCTCCCCTAGAAAACTCAACAATATATTTTTCTTGCTCTACTGTATGCGGTGGAAATTCCGCCTCCACTAACCCGATCTTTCTTGAATCTTCCGTTAAATATTAAATGAATAAAACTATTCTTACAAATAATAATACGGAAAGTTAAATACTAATTATCATTCATTTAAATTCATAACAATAACAAAAAAATGTAATAACTACGTAAATCATCCATCATACGATATGTCACATGGTAAACGTCGAGAAACAACATTTTTGTTTTTTTTTGGTTTGTTATTTCACTCCGTTACAATTGTTTATCAGTCATCACTAATTTTATGCACAAGGCCCGTTCGAATATGATCTTTTGATTTGCGACCATCCGGTGTACCGCTAATATGCAATATATCCTATATATGTGTTTATGTGCACTGCTGGTTTATGTGTAACATAACACTAACACTAAAATTTATCCGAGCTAGCCAGGTGCGTAGCGCGTGGATCCAACAGTCGTACAAATGTTGACCTCCACCAGCTCCCAAATTGTTTCGCCCTCGTTCACTTTTTTTTTCTTTTATTTCCAACTATGTATAGCGCTGTTCAGCTAGCTATTACCACAAGAAAAAAAACAAGGGACGTAATGAGAAATTTTGATTTCAAGCCATAGCACTAATTTGCTTACCCCGGAATAAATAACAAAACAATAAATAGCGTAAAATTAGTACTTGACTATTACTATATTATTCAGACAATGGGTACTTTAACTAATATGTTGACAATGCGTTACGAGGGAAAGCATGCAAAATTTAAAGAAATGTCAAGGACATGCCGTAATTTTAAAAACATAACTAAACTTTCAGCTTATAAGCACCAACCAACAAATTATATTAACTACGAAAGCAATAAATTCGACATCAAATTACAATTCAAAATTAAAAAGTGACTTACATTTAACAGTTTAAATTTAAATTTAGAAAATATTAAAATTAAGCTAAATTTTTATCATAATGATGAAATTAATATTCTAAAAGAAATCAAATTGGTTGTTTATATAGAACAAATTTTGTTATTATGTATGTATCATTAAAAGGGACTCAATGAATTCAGGTTACAGATAATATGTGACACCGAATCGGAGTCTCGTAAACTCCGTTTTTTTCTGTGTATGTATGGCAAATCGTCAAAATTTTAAATAAACCACCACAATGAGTTTTATTGCTAAAATACCAAATGATTTTGTTGTCAATTATCTGAAAATTCCAAATATTTACATTAAATATCGTAAATAAATGTTTCACTACGGAGCTACTGAATTAAGAAATGTATTTCCATCAATTGAAAAGAGCATTTGAAAAACAAAAAGCTTAGAATGTCTGCGAGAGAAATACAAAATTTTTTATATTTCCTACCTTTAATCATTGGGGATTTAATTGAAAAATATCAATTTTACGGATAATTTTACATTAATCAATTTTTTTTTCAGTGTGGCATCTAGATTTATATTATTTTGCAGTTTAAATAATAAAACTTCAAACAAAATGGAGCAATTTTCTAGTTATGAAAATTTATGCTAAATAGATACAAAAAATTTTGCCGCCGACCCTTTTTTTAGCCGAGACAAAGTGATTTAGTGATGCTGCATCGTAACCATAAGCTAAGACCTTTATTGTTTTTATCCAGCGCGTTTAGGTTACTTGATTATTTCCAAACATTTCAAGAAATGATCAAAGATGATCGTGATTTCAGAGATTCTGGGCAAAAAGAAGATCTATAATATTTGGGTGTGGTACCTGCACAAATTCGACATTTTTGAAAATCATCTTTGTATAACTCAGCAGATTCTGGGCCAAAAAAAATAAAAATCTGTTATTATTCTCCAAGGATAGGATAAAAATTATGTTTGTCGAAATTTAACAACAAAATTAATCTGCACTCTTAAGTTTACTTTAAATAAAATATTTAAGTAAAATATTACAAAAATAAATAACTGTGTCACTGTTTTTTTATATTCGATAATTGCCAACTTTTTCTAAAAAAATTTAATCAGCGAAACTTTTCGAAAATTTTCTTGTGCAATATATAAACATTGATTCATAAAGTTCAATTCATCAATTGCCATATTACAAAAGTTTGCAATTTTATTTGAAGATAAATTGCTCATAATCCATATTGCAATGATAAATATTGATTGCGCTTACACTTTAAACGAGTATTTTACAGAATGAAATGTGTTTTATCGTCTATACGGTGGTATTCGTCTTGTGTAAAGATAATCGTTGTAAAAAATATATTCAAATATAATATTACGTAAAAGCTGTTTCTTGAATATATGTATGTTGTTAAGCTTTTTTATTATACGTTTTCATATATTTTAGAATACCTAGAAATATACACGAGATAATGCTGAGTATAAATCCTCATATCATATATACATATTTGGTTTATGTGTATATAATTTAATTGACATTATACGAGCGTATATTATATAATACTATAAATTTCCATAAATACATTTAATTTTTTTTTTTTGCACCGCACAGTTTCTCATATGCATACTAATTTTTTTTCCCCCGTTGCTGCCACAAAAAAGCTCATAGTACATACAAAAATTATTTTATCTCACCTCAAAAAATAATTTAAATTTATTATAAAATTTTATTTTAATTTATCGCTAATCAATATTATCGACCTATTAATTATATCTCGATGCGAAAACTTTAAATTATTTTTTTCATTTTTTCTGTACAAACTAATTTAATTTATAATTTTTAAATTTTATTATCGACATATAGTATAGTTGAAAAAATAAAATTGAGCGCACGAATTTTTATTTTTTTTTCATGAAAATTTAATTAAAAATTTACAAGTTGTGTGAGATAACAAAAAAAAAAAAAGCGGATATAAGTTAAAGAGGATTTTTAATTTTACTTTATGTGTGACAGCTTTTAATAAGTTTTTAAGTAGCAGAGTTATGTTAATGCTGAATAAAGTAAGCAAAAAAAAAAAAAATTACTTGATAAGATGCGGGGTGCTAGAGTCGAATAACATAATATTTTGTTGTGGTGGGATCAAGATGCGATATAGTTGAATGAAGTTTTTATTTATTTAGTACTTTTGAAGAGTTTGTATTGATATTTTTGCATATAGAAATTATTTCTGCATAATGTATCAAAAACAAAGCGTTGCATGTTAAAGGGAAATACAAGAAATGTTGAGTTTGCTGTAAAGTCTACAAAAAGGTTTACTACGAATACCTACGAATCTCTTTTACAATCTTCCTCCAACTTAAAGTATTAAAAATCTGTTTAAAGAGATGCTGTGAAAGTTAACCGAAATTTGCTAGATAAAAGTGAAAAATCGATAATGCAGATTGTATTACTCCAGCCGAAAGTAAAACACGGTAATGCAGGTTGTGATAATCCAGCCGAAAGTAAAAAATTAAATCGATATCAATCGGTAGTGTTTAGCCTAAATATTTCTAAGGATGCATGAATAGCATGAAGATATTTCTTAATATTCTTATATGGCAAAACCCCGTTCCAGTCCTTCGTGAAAAACTATGGAAAAGTCGCAAAATCCAAAATAATATTTTAATTGGAATAAAATCAGCCTCTAGACAGTTATGACTGGAAATGGATTAAATTGATGTGACTTGTCAACAGCTATCGCATTAAAAAAATTCAGCTCAAGTTTCCCGTGGGAAATCCCGGAAAATTCAATTTTCCAAAAATCATTAGAAAGTCATCATTGAAATCATCATCAACAATAAAATCATCACATCAATAAAATACATCTACAGGCATAACACCCTAGAAGCTGATTTTATACAAAATTTCTAATGATTTTTGTAAAATCGGATTTTCCGAGATTTCTCACGGGAAAATTGAACTGAATTTTTGTCCTGTGATAGCTATTGACAGGTCACATCAACGTAATACAATTCTAGATATAACACTCAAGAGACTGACTCCAATTAAAATATTTTTTTGGGTTTCGCAAGCTTTCCACAATTTTCCACGAGGAACTGGATCCAGGTTTTGCCATATTAGAACGTTAACAAAGGTCTTCATTCTATTCTTGCAACCTTAGTAATTTTTAGGCTAAACACTACCGATTGATATCAACTTTATTTTTTTCTTTCGGCTGGGATAACACAATCTGCATAACCGTGTTTTACTTTCGGCTGGACTAATACAATCTGTATTATCGACTTTTCATTTTCAGCTGGCAACTTTCGGCTAACTTTAACGGTATCATTCGCATACATTTTTTTTGATTGGGCGGTTTTGCATAGTTCAAAATAAAGTGTTTGACCACCTTATTAAAGTTAGCCGATATTTATCTGCCGGCAAAAAAAAAATCGATAATGCAGATAAAAATGCCAAAAAAAAATTGTAAATGTCAACAGAAATTTCCCAACCGATCCAGATAACAATACAAGACAAGTTGAGACCGAATTTGGGGATGGCCTAAAGAGGCTAAGCCGGTGTAATCGACAAAAATTTTAGATTTTGCCATGTTTGATAATCAATTCAAAGATCTGCCGTTTCAGATTTTGGGGGTTGACCATTGATTTCAATATATCTATTAGATGGACGATAATACTTGACAATTTGAGATCCAATTTGGAGATGGTCTGAAGAGGAGGTAAGAGGGAGTGATCGTTTTATAGTAAACCTACGCTTGCAAAGTTATGGTCAGTTAATGCGTGAACTACAACTTTCCTCATCTGCGTACTCAAGAATTTCTGGTTTATGAAAAAATTCAAAACAATTCTGCATACCTTTAATGCTTTTTTGTAGAATAGTTTTTATGTTTACACCAATTTCTCCTTCTGACATTTTAGAAGACACTGTAGACCCAGACGTGGATGTTATTCGGAAATAATTTTTTTTCTACTCTTACAATTGTAAGAAATGGGGCAGATCTTATTGATGGGGAACGAAGAAGTTGTTCCTGTCGCTATATTAGGTATTTTCTTAGAAACATCGGTCTTTACCCTGAAAGAACCCAAATCATGACATATCGAGTTTTGGCATAACATATTGAATTCTGTCTTATTTAATGACTTATCAAACTATGACCTGTCCTGGTCTATGTAATGCAGCTCAGACAATGTGCCGTCTAATGGATAAAGTTATCCCACACCAGTGACCGTGTGTTTACCTATTTAGACGATTTGCTCATAATTTCAGCGACACTTGAGGAACATTTTTTCTTGTTAGAAATTGTATCAAAATTATTAAGCGAATCGGGTCTAACCATCAATCTGGGCAAAAGCCACTTTGTAATGAGAGAAATTAAATATCTTGGATATCTGGTAGGCGAAGATGGCCTCCGAACCGATCCAGCCAAGGTCGAGGCTATTTGTAACTTCCCGTTTCCAAACTGTATTAAGCAAACCAGACGGCTTCTGGGAATGGCTGGATGGTATCGGAGGTTTATCCCAAACTACGCAGATCTAACCGCGCTCCTAACAAATTTATTAAAAAAATCAGTAAAGTTCGCCTGGAATCCAGAAGCACAACTAGCGTTTGAAAACCTGAAGAACTTTCTATCAACTGCGCCAGTTCTAACCAATCCTGAATATTTTCAACCCTTCTATATCCGTTGCGATGCTAGCACCGCTGGAGTGGGTGTTGTTTTATACCAAATAGATAGTAAGGGTTCCGAAAGACCTAATTCGTTTGTCTCTCAAAAATTAAACAAAGCACAACAACACTACAGTGTAACGGAGCTCGAATGCATGGCCGCTTTAGTGAGTATTAAAAAATTCCGTCTTTACGTCGAAGGATTCCACTTCACCGTGGTGACGGACCAAGCGAGTTTAAAGTGGCGTATGTCTCAAAAAGGCTTAAGTGGGCGATTAACTAGGTGGGGCCTTAAGTTCAGTCATACGATTTTGTGATTGAGAATCAACGAGGTTCAATAAATGTAGTGCCGGATGCTTTATCAAGAGCATTTTGTGACACTTTAGAAGAATTTAAAGAGTGTTTCCCACTTTTTGAAATAATAGAACTGGACTCTCCACATGTAATGTTAAACGAGAAGTAACTGAGTTA